>JAUJPO010044155.1:0-17085 GCA_032270745.1 Tiaropsis multicirrata
TTCAAAACATATCAGAATCTAAATTCAGACCCTATCGCTAGCAGCTGATGGCATCAATGTCTAAATTGTCAAAAAAAAGTTCTGAATATCTTCCTCTATCTCTAGCAATGTGTCTTTTTGCAGCCATTCTGGAAAATGCAAATGGAATCGTGGTCGGCAAAGGTTAAAAATACTTTTGAAAAAATAAATAAACAAAACAATAAAATCAGTTCTCATTCCGGTTCCGTCAGATTAAATTCCCATTCCGGTTCCGTCAGATTCCGGTTCCGCCATTCGGCGTTTTAGTACATGCCTGCATTTAGTGGGAGTTTATTTTACCGAATGAAGGACCCGAACACCAATCAAAATCAATTATTCGTGGTTTGTTTTTATTCGTGGTTACACGCACCAAGCAACTTTGCCAATAAAGGATGTTACATAAAAATATTTTAATTTAGTGAGTGTACCCATTTAAAGAGGCATTCCATTCCAATTCAAATTTTGTCAACCAAATCAAACTGGCAGCAAGTAGAAAAGCCGCGACTAACATCAGACGGGCAGAGGAGAGGAGGCCGATCAAATTGATTTTTTTTTATTGTTTTATTTTTGGTGTAAATATAACTTTCCAATTGGTTTGGTTTGTCTTATTTTTTGAGAGTTATTGTATTGGAAATTTGTATGGCTGTCGGTGAAAATGAATCTCTGCATGACATCACAGATGACTACGTCCCACCGTATAACCCAAAGCATCGATTCTCAGTTGCTTTCAAGAGGGCAAGTTTTCGAGCCCCAGAAGAAATTTGGAACTTATTCTCTGAAGCAGAAGACTGTTGTGATATCATAGATTATTTCAATGCTTTGATAAAGGCATTAAATATTGACCAAAATATTCGTGGACTTGAGCTTTATGGTATTCTGAAATCAAAATTGACATCTTGGAAATGCCAATCGTTATGGGATCTTTTAAATGCTCGTTTAAAGCACATTGAATACAAACAAGGCAATGCCGCCAAAGGAAAAACTTGTATGATAATAGGATCTGGCCCAATTGGTCTGCGAACTGCAATTGAATGTCTTATGCTAGGTTGCAAAACCATCATAGTTGAAAAGAGAGATGAATTTTCAAGGAACAATGTACTCCATCTATGGCCATTTCTAATGACAGATTTCCGTAATCTTGGAGCTAAAAAGTTTTGTGGGAAATTTGGTGCAGGCTGTATTGAGCATATAAGTGAGTATTTCTTTCTTTGTTGGGCCATTTCTTTTTAATGTCTTGATAAAGTTGTAAAAGTATATTTTTCATAAAAATGATTGATTACATCAGTTTCATATGGGAGGGAGAGCCTATATATTGTAAGAAGATGAATTTCCCAGTAGAAATAACGAGGTCAAAATTGGCCTATCCCATTGTTTTTGTTGCTGTTAGAAATGAGTTGTTAATGTTAAGTAGTTGTTGTTATTTTCATTGTTTCCTCTCTCTCTCTCTCATAAAATTGTTGCATAATTGCTCTATAGGAATTTTCAATAACTGCAATTTCACATTATGGGATGATTTTCTTTTGATTTAATCTTATGATATGCACAAATTAAAGAAACTTCAAACATTTTTCTAAAGAAAGTAAAGTTTCATAAAAAAACCAAAAGATGAGATATTTGATATACCAATGTCTGATAAATACTTTATGAGGAAAGTATTATGAAGTGATGAATTGAATTTATATTATTCATTAGATTTAAGATTTAATATGATAGAAAATAACTAACAAAATCTATATTAAAAAATCTGATTATTCAGTTTGAAATATCTGATGAATAAGATAAATGTTTAAACTCAAATGGAAACTTAAATTATTATTATTAATGAGTAAGGAGTAAGGAACAAAAAGCTTTTATTGACATTTTGTCAAATATGAAACATTATTCAATTATTCTCATCAGGCATAACAAATATGTGACAAAATGACACAATAAAATGACTTTATTATGTCACTCATTATGCAGTTTTATAAACACCACTTTTCCTTAAGAGTAGATATAAATCATCATACTTAAACACCAGCTGTATTCTCATGCTGTTCCTGCTTGCAAAGTAAAGTTTTTTGATGAACATTTTTAGTAAAGTTTTTTATTCAACTGCTGTAAGAAGATAAAAAGTAAAAACTTTTAAACTGTTTTTCAATGTGCTTTAAAAGTGTTATGAAAAACAGTTGTTTCTTAGTTGTTAATTACTTTTCATAATATCAAAGGAATATTCTGTTTGAAAAACTTAGATTCATTAAAAAAAGACATCTCTTTATTTAACACCATAATAGTTCTCTGACTCTGTTTCTTTTAGCATTCTGATAGCATGTTAAATTATTCAACAAAAAATATAATATATGGTGCCTCTAAGTACTGATCAAACATGGTTTTTAGCACTTCAGTAGAACTATTATGGTGTTAAATACATTTTCACATACCTCTGTTATATACTAAGATTTTTATATGTAGAAGACTCCCCATTTGCTATAACATCTATATAATTTTAGGATTTCAAACCTAAAAATTGATATAATAATGCTAAACATTAACAAATGATTCAATTGAAAACCTATGATTCTTTCAATAAAAAAACCTGCTTCAATGTTCAAAATTTATCTACCTAATCCTGCTACAGTATCCTGAGAAAATATATTTACTCCTTTTATTCGAGTACTGTACCATTTCTTAGAACTTTTATTCACAAATTGTTCTCATTCATTTCCTCAATTTTGGTAATTTTTTCTTACCATTTACTAACCAAATTGTTCTTAAATTGTTTTGGCATTTTAAGTCTCTGTGTTCTTCATAAAATTGTTCTCATAAAAAAGGAATATTAAATTGGGATAAAATAAAACATCTGCAGATGCAAGACAGACCTTTGCAGGGTGGCTGAATCCTGAAAAATCATCCAAATATTCAGAATTTCTTTTTTTTTCTTCAGAAACAATTATACTATAACAGCTACTATCTTTTTAATATGCTTTGGATACAACCCTCCTCCCAAAAACAGGAAACTATTCAACACCACTATCAATTTCCTCAAGGAAGCATCACTAATCACTGTCTATTTTCTGTTTTCTAAAATAAATATTTCCTAACTTCCTTCGATAGATATCAGGACACTGCAATGTATACTTTTGAAAGTCTCATTGATCCTTGGTGCCGAAGTATACGTAGGGGTTGGTTTCAACAACCTGGTAGAACCACCTGATGAAAATACTGGATGGAGGGGTTCGTTCCTTCCAGAAAATCATGTTCTCTCAAAAACAGAATTTGATATCATTATTGGTGCAGATGGCAAGAAAAACATCCTCCCAGGCTTTGAACAAATTGAACTGAGAGGTTAGATTTTTTTTTCAAATACCTGACAAGATTGAAAATTTCTAACTTTAGAAGCATTTCTTAATGGGAGAATGAAGATTCAAAATGAAAATTGTAAGTTGTAATTAATATATTCTCAATGATTCATTTATAACTGTTTTTAGGTGCTCTTGCAATTGGTATCACCTGTAATTTTGTCAACAATAATACAATAGAAGAAGCTCGAGTCAATGAAATTAGTGGAATTTCGTTTCAATACAATCAAGATTTCTTTAAGAAAATGGAAGAGAAGTATGGAGTCAGATTGGAAAACATTGTCTATTACAAGGATGAAACACATTATTTTGTGATGACAGCATTAAAACATAGCCTGTTGAAACTGGAAGTTTTAAAAGAGGTTTAATACTTTGTTCTTTATTTATTTCCTAATAGTGGTAGGACAAATTCATACGTTTATAAAAAGAAAAAATATATGTGGTGCAGTTTGGTGATATCAACTTTCCTAGTGTAGGCTTTATTAAACAAGTTGGAAAAAGGATATTTTTAAATTTTACTTTGACAGAACTTTCTTAAAATTGTTATATTTATTATGCCATTCTTTCTTTTTACAGGATTTTAGTGACCCTAGTAAACTGATTACTTCTTCAAACATTGATAAACAGAAGCTTATGGAATTTGCACGGTCAGCAGTTGATTTTGCAACTGACCATCAATTACCAGAAGATCTTGAATTTTTCAAACTTTCTAATGGAGAACCAGATATCGCATTATTTGATTTCACATCTCTCAAGAAGGCATCTAATGCCTCTCGAATCATGGAAAGACATAAGAAAAAGTTACTCCTGACATTAGTTGGTGATAGCTTGGTTGAGGTGAGTTTAAAGCAACTTGTTTGAGTGAAATCATTAGATTTTTCAGTATTTAAAATTTATACAAAAGACATTCTCATCAGAAATGATAAAACGACAACTTCACTTTGTCCTAGTGAATAAATGAAAGTTGTTGTTCTGTTGTTAAAATGACACTTTCACTAAAGTTTTAGACCAACTTAAATGTGAGTCTCTATTTTTAACAACCTATTTATAATAATTTATTTTGATAACTTTTAATTTCTTTTTTTGTCAATAGCCCTTCTGGCCAACTGGATCTGGTGCTGGTCGTGGTGTATTGAGTGCTCTTGATTGTGCATGGTTAATAAAGCAATACTCTAGCAATCATCCTCCACTTGCTTGTGTAAGAGAACGAGAGAATATTTACAAGCTTTTATCAGGAACAACCAATGAAAGTTTACAGAAAAACTTCAAAGCATTCACCATTGATCCCAAAACAAGATACACTGCTTTTGATTCAAAAAAAGTTTCAAACATAGCATCTCTGCAATCTTTATATGACACTGATGACATTGAAAATGCTGATTTGTCTGTGACCAGCCCACAACCAAAGGAAAAGGATACATTTGTGAAAAAAAGAAGACGGAGTAGCAGTGGTATGTTTATTTTCAAAAAGTCTACATTCTAATGAATAAATTTTACTGGACGTTAAAGGCAGATTATCCAAAATTTGTAGTTTGGTTTTTTTTTAAACCTTAATTTCGCTCTCACTTTAGGAGGAAGAAAGAAGGCTGTCACAAGTACACATGTTCATCCTCATGGTCAAAATGCAACTACAACTACCAAAAAGCGACCCTCTCCACTTAAAGATAAGAAAGAAGAGCCTACAGTTGGAAACACAAAGCAGTTTTGGGAAGAACACAACAAGGTTTTTATTCATCTTTGCTTTACAAAAGATATTTGCGCTAATGATTTCTGTGACTTATTCATAGTGTAAAAAATTTCTCTTCAGACTCCTTCTATGTTTATTTTCATAAAAATGAGAAGCATTGGGTATAAGTAGACTATTTTTGGGTCATCATATTCCAAAATTGCAAAAGTTTGTCTCGATGTAGGTCATATAGGAGGTTTGTTGTTCTATAGGATAATGTTGGTGGTGTCTTATCCTATATCTGTTTTTCTTTCACTTTAGAAAAGTCATTCAGAGAAGGCACAACAACATGTTTCCAAAACAAAAAGAAAGACAACACCGTCAATAGAGGAAGAAGGATTAGATATGGAAGGATGGAGTGAAATTGATGATGACGTTATTGAAGATAACACTAAACTTTCAGCACGTTCAACCAAATCCATTAAATCAGCCCGAGATAAATCTCCTAGAGAAAACAAAGAAAATTCATTGAAAAGGCAAAAAACAAAGGATAATCTTCTTAAACGACAAAAGTCTAAAGAAGCGTTAAGCCCAACCAAATCTAACTCATCAAAAGCAAAAACACCTGAATCTAAAAAAGGAACATTGAAAAAAGAAAACACAAAAAGGAAAATATCTATGAAACAAGATCCAGCAAGGTATGATAAATTTCTGAAAACCTCTTCCTCATATCAAAGAAAAGTAACAAAGAGAACAAGTGGTTTGAATCAATCTACATCAAGTAATTCAGGGGCTGCTGATCGTAAAGTTAGATCAAGCTCAAGAATTGCTGCAAGAGCTTCAAGTGTCAAAATGTCAGCAAGTGTAACTAAGGGTGTATACTCATCAAGGAAAAATACTTCCATAAATCGCACAGCAAATGCTAAAAAAGTGCGAAGAAAGTCCAGTATTAGAAAAACATTGGATACTTCAGTTTCTACTGGTAAAAAGAAGATGATGACCAGAAGTAGTTCTAGTAATTTATTGAAATCAAAGTCTGCTCTTGAAGAAACCCTTGTTGATGAAAAGCCCAAAAATCTAAAGCGTGCTGTAGCAAGGACTTCTCTTGATAGTACAGATCTGTTAAGAGAAGAGAAACCTGCATCTTCAGGAGAGAATGATTCTAAACGTCAACGAATTGGTTCATTAACATTACCAACAATAAGTATCACATCACCTGAAAAAGCTACATCATCAAGTAGTCTTCCAATGTCTCCTTCGCCATTTGTTATTGAAACAACAAGCTTATCAAATAAAGTTGGAAACAGACTCTGTCCACTTGGAAAACGTAGTCGTGTTCCTGCAACAGGAATGGTAAGCAATTTCTTGAGAGGCCACAAGGCTGCCAGTGTCTCTGTTTTCTCACCTGTTCAAGAAGTTGAAGACAATGCTGAAGATGTATTTGACAGAATTCCTGAAGATGGACCGCTTAACCATACTGATAACCCACCAAGAGCTCTACGCCATAAAGTCAGACGTCAAAGCAATTTTAAACTTGTTCGCCTAAACAGTATTAAAGATAAACGTCGATCGATGTTGAGAACTTGCAAACAAAAATTAGTCTGATGTTTTTTTAACATCACAATCTCAGGGCCCAATACTGATGTAGATTTTGAAAAACTACTTGTTTTCTTTGGAAAGTAGTTTATGATGTTTCTTACTGCTTTGTCTTTGGGTCCTGAAAACATAAACGGTGCTTTTCAGCACCACTCTAACTAAAGTTATAATATATATTTAATATAACCTAACACTATGGATGCACCTTTTAATATATTCCTCATTAATTTATTTCAAATATTTGCTTGAGCACATCTTCTTTGCTTAACTTTAGTTACTCATGTTTTTCTGTATATATTTTTTGTCTTTTGATGATGTGGAAAAAAATTTGATTATTTGGCATGTGTTTTAAACTATTTACTCATCCCTTTGATAATGTTTTCAGGAGTCAAGTAAGAAACATCATATCCACTCTTTTATTCAATTTCGGACTGTTAATGTTTAAAATATTGTTTACGGTTTGATTTTTAAATCTCTATTTTTTGTTTTTCCTGTGTTGTCTTTGTATTGTATTGTATTATTTTTTAAAAATTATTTACTTTCAGTTTTTTGTTTCACCTTGAAATAAAAAAATCTCGAAATTTTCCTATTTCAGACCAGTCGATCCTAAAAGTTTTTTCAGAATATGGCTGAATAAAATACAAGATAAATTCAAAGAAAAAGCAAACATAAATCAGGATGACGTGGAAGCAGTTAATAATGGGCCTAGTGCCCTTGTTCTGGCAACTCAAGCTGCTGCTCTGGACACAATGGCCTTGCCACTGTTATTTGACTGTAATAGACCACCTAAACGAAGAACAACAGACATCAAATTGAAAGATTTACAGTTAGCAAAGCAGGCTTTGCTCAATCCTTCAACTGATGCTCATAAAGAAACAAAAGAAGTAAACCATTACTTTATATAATATGATTTTGAAATTCAAAAAACATGATTATATCTATCGTCTTGTCTACTTCAATATATTTGCTCTATCGAGAAAATATTTAGCACTATCTGATGAGGAAACTGAAAATATCATTTATATTGTTTAAATTCTAGATTTCTGTCAAACGTGCTGGTAGCGTTCGAAACACAATTGAAAAACTGAAAGAAATTACCAAAGATGGAAATTCTTCTAATTATTACGATTTTGTTCGCAAAAATCAAAACTCAATTGACAAAGTGTGAGTAACTTTCTTTTCATATTTTAACTTTGGGTTTAACCAACACAAGTCACGAAAATTTAATGAAAATTTTTCTAGTTGAAGTCGTTTATATAGCAAACTAGTGTAAGGCGAAGGGATATTCCATAAAGCATAATTACATTAAATTTTTTCGCTACAAAAGTGAGTGGATGTATGAATGATGCCCATCAAAAATTAGTACCCTGACATAGTTGGCACCTTTAGGATTTAGGGGGGGGGAGGGGGTAATTTCTTTACTGGAATGGGGTTTGAGGTTTTTCTATTGTTCTCAAAGGAATTGATCTATCGTTCTATTGTTCATTTTAGGGGCTTCTTCTAAGCCTTATAAAAGAAATAGAATAGAAGTAATGGGTTTCAATGGAAGGTCTAATGAGTTATTAATTCTCTTTGTTTCAGTGAGCTTAAATCAGCGGATTTCACACCCAAAGTGATTGATGTGGAGGCAATGGTGCAGGAAGAAGAAAAAGAAGAAAAGAAGAAATCCAAAGCTTTCAAGGTGATTACTTCACTCTTCTTTAGATTAATCTGTTTCATGGTTAACATTGTCATGTTTCTTCTGGCTTTTGCATTGGCTTTTCATTACAGCATTGTAGCAGTGTAGAGAAAGTTTTCAAATCCCTGATTATTCTTTCATTGTTTACATTATGCTGTCAAATTATGGTGGAGTTAGTAGTAAAAATTACATAAAATAAAGTTTTTCACTACTTTATCAAAACGAATAATCTTAAAACTGATCACTTATCACCTATCTTCCAATTTGAGACCAACACGTCATTCTTAAGTACTGAAGTCTCTAAAAATCTCTTGAATAAAAGAGACAATTTTATTGTCTCAATGCTTTGTTCTCCAAACTCGTTTAAAGAGACCTTACTATGGAAAACTTGAATAGTCTCAAATTAGCAGGTCCATAACCTCATATTTCGTTTGTAAAAATAAAACTATAGTACAGTACACTAAAAATGTAAACAATGAAAAATCATGATGATCTGTATAACGCACACTAATTTATTTTTCATGAAAACAAACATATTTTTGTACATATATTTTTTTTCATATATAAAAATTAAATAATTGAACTTGATAATCAGATGAGCTCGCTCCAGACTGGTGCCTCAGTATCAGAAAGCTACAATTCATGATGACTGGTTTAATCTTTTACACCAACATCTGGCTTCTTTTGGACTTCATGGGCAGTGGAGGCTTCCCCTGAAAAAAGAACAATAGAAATTCGTTTGAGAACAATAGGTAAACCTCCAAACCTCCAATATGTTGGATGTATAATTTTGTTATAGATATCCTAAATTATATTACTCCATTTTGACACATGCACTTTGTCACTCCCAAAAAATTCCCTTGTCTGTGTTTATCTCTGTAAATTTCTGTTCATTATATTGGTCCATGATGTGCACTTGTTTAGGTACTGGTGAACCAGTGTCGGGCTATCCTATTGTAAACGTACATTTTTAGAAAAAAATGAAATTCTGGTGTGATTTTTGTATCCATGAAAATATTTTTTAATGATTTTTTTTGTATATAATATTGAAACTTTTTTTGATGTTCAAATATATAACGTTTTCAATTTCAGTTCAATTGCAAACAATTTATGTACGACAGTATGCTCTGCACCCTCCGGAAAGTTATGCTGCACAAAATTCAATTTGGTTTTTCATTTATTTCTATTATTATTATTACAAGTTATTATTATTTGTAAAATTGGTATTTTTGTCTCTGAAAAATACGATTTGGTGATTTGTTTACATTGTTAATTTTGTTTAATTGTTGTCTTTCTAAAGTGTTTTTGTTTTGTGAGTATGTGTGTCACTTTTTTGTAAACTTATCATTCTGTCAAGAATCTTATCGTTTAATCTTCAACAAAAATCCTTTATTTAAAAAGAAGTTATCAAATTTTCGACCAATATTTACAAAACCGTTTTTTGAAAGTACTTTAAAATATTTATTTATTTTTCTCCCAATTTCTGAAAGGTGATACTCTTTGTGCTTTCTTCTCTTTTCTTTTCTATTTTTTTTTTACTTCTTTAAAACTATGCAGACTATTTCTGGAATGTCACTCGTATAGTTAGTTAGAGATTGTTTTAAAGACAAACTTAGCAAGCAGTGATTTTTTTATATGTTTTTATCTATAATATATAACTAAGCATGAATTAAATTTGATCAACTTATTTAGTTTTGATAAGCTTAAAACATGTTGAGTTCAATGTCCCAATACTCTGTTAGCGACAACTTTATACTCATAACATTACGATGATTCAATATCTCCATTCACAGTTTAGTGACGTTCTCAGTCTTTTATTTAATGCCGTTTTAAAATAAGTAGTTCTTATCCGGTATAATTTAGGATGTATACAATAGTATTCTTTATGTATAGCAGTATAAGTTGTTATGGCAATAGTTCCGTTAAATAGTAATATTGATTATTCGAATAATGTCATCTAAAGTGTTGCTCATTTATCGAAATGTTTATCGCGTCCAAAACATGCCTTGTTTGAAAGATTTGAGTAAGTTTCCAGTTTCCCAAAACGAATTCCCAAAACAGATTGAAAATTATATTTTCTTCAATCAATACATAAAAATGCTGAGTCATTGTATTTGGGCGCGAACATAACTGGTCATTACTTTCAATCCACTAGAGGGTGAACGGCATAACAAAATGAGACGAAATAACGAAATGGCCTGTTGAAGTTGATATTGTTCCCAATATTCTTTATTACATTTTCACTCGTGTGGAACTAAAAGTTTTGTAGAACTAAACAAACACGTTTTCAAAACGTGTGCTTTTCATTTTGGTGGTAATGCTATATGAAGCATAATCACTATGGTTTCTGCAAGGTCAAGACTACGTTAAGACTAATTAAAACTTTCTGTTTTTTTATTTATATTTCGCTTTCATCAGTGAGTACTGATGTGCGTACTGATAATGAAATTGGATCTAATAATTTGCATTCAATTTAATCCAACCTAGTTATCGTGAATTGTATAGCTTTTAAGACTAATTACTTCAGTACATTTCATACACAAAGTTTTGGTCAGTGTTGTAATTAAGCTTGGTTGATTGAAATTTTCCTTGTTAGAATACCGCAAGCAGCGTACTGCAAAAAAGTTTTTCATGAGTTGTTAGAGTACAGCGTACTGCAAAAAACATTTTTGTTGCTTCATGAGCTGTACGCAGAGATGATTTTGATAATCGATAAATCAAATGTAAGACCTAAGTATTTTTTCTCTGATTTTTTGTTGATAATTCTCTAACGAATGTTTTCGTTTTTATCCTTATTTTTTGTTTCACTTTTTGTTTTGTAAGGGATTTGTGAAGCTTGTTCAAACTGTTGATCTCACTTGTTTCCAAACATAACTATTTGTTTACTGAACATTTCCATATAAACATCATTTGATTCCTCCTAAACCCCCTGCCTAAATATCAAAGTTGCGGAGAAAGCTAAGTAGTTTAATCCTAAGCTAGGGGGTCATGTAGACCAAACGACCTGACCAGATATCAAGTTTAGTTAATAGAAAGAAAAGTTTTCCTTGTCAGTTTTTGTGACCTATTTTGCTCTTTTTTTCCTAATGTCTTTTCGGTCGAGAAAGAGCTCTTGGAGCTCGTCTAGCTCAGAAATTGATGTTGTGTTCAAGCGACGTGCAAGCTCAGTTCGAGTTCGTAGAAAGTCTTTTCAGTATGTAACACCCTGTACACACGACGATGTTCTTGCTTTTCGAAAGGTAGGACAGTATTTTTTATGGTAATGTTATTACAGTATTTGATCAGATTTATATTTAGTTTAGTTTTGGAATTATAATAGTATTTAGTAGGCGTTTTTTACTGATAAGATTATGTTGTTTTTCTAGGTCAAGTATTTCAAGCTGTTTTTTCTGAACTTTAATACAGCATCCATTATCCAGGTTCTAGGACTCGTTTATATACACTCCATGACCAGCTAATATTATACAAAACCGGTTCATGTTAATAATGCTTTTAGGCTCTTTGAAAATAGCGAACAAGCTCATTCTAAGATCTGGAAACCTACGAAACTTCACCTCGAAATGTTGTTTATAAAGCTATATTTCTTACAGGTCTTAATTACTTTCGGTTTCACTTTCTTATTAGGCAACATGGAATGTGACGTCATCAGATTGTGAGGCTGAACTTCGTTCATCGTTGGAAGAGTTTAGTGAACCTCAAACACCACTAGCATCTGTGCTTATGCTTCAAGTTCTTTACAATATACATAAGTAAGTACGTCGTTTGAGTCGGCTTACCTCAATAATAGTCAGAAGGTTCTCAAAAACTTTGACGGATGGTGTTGCTTTTGCCCATATTCCTTATTTGGAAGTAAACACTCTCCGTCAAAATTTTTGAGTAACTTCTGTATCCGTCGCTGAATGTTACTGGATGATTCACATCTCTTGTGCCGATAGAGGAACGAACGGAAATCCATGAGATATCGTTCGAATTTGAAGAAAATGCGACGACTTTTTCGTGGTCTTTGTGGTTTCAAAATCTGTGGGAAATGAGATTTATCTTCGAAATACCGTAACATTTCTTTTTGGACGTGTGAAAGCTATTTCAGATTAATTTGATCTTTAAGTTTTCTCCCCATTACAATTTAAATGAGTTATTCAAAGCCTTCTACATAAGCTCTTTTTTTTGCATATGAGATACAAAAGTAAAATTCCAAACTTGTCCAACGACAGTTTTGAATAATTTTTTTGATAGAAATTATTAGTCTGTTAAACGTATTATTTGTGTATAACCTTTTCTTCTGAGACATGAATTAGAGTCTTATCAAGGATTTAAGATGATAATATTTAATTTTATTTTGACAGACGAATCTATGACGAACCTCACGTCGAGAAATATTACCGTATATACATCAAAGGGACCGTGTTCGAAAGATATGTCTGGCAATTGGAAGGAGCCTCAAAGTTTCTTCAATTCCTTGGATGGATTAAGGTTTGTTAACTCATTTTACTGTGTTCAAAAAATAAAAATGGCGCAAAATTCTTACCATTCTAGCATTTCGTGAATTCAACGTTTCGGATAGGGTTTGCTGTTTAGTATAGCCTTGCTCATTCAAAGAATTAATTTACAAACTAACTTAGCCTAGTTTGTTATTATTATTATAATTTTCAATTTTAGTGTGGAAATTACATCGTCTTATCTAAGAGTTATCCAGTTGCTACAAGCCTTAAAGTCATCGAGAGTGTTCTCAGGTAAGTCTACTGTACTATTTTTTGTCTCGTTCCCTAGTCACCCCTCCATTCACGCAATTCTTTATTCGAAATTCATGCAATCCCGATTTTCAAAAATTGGGGAAACTTTAACATAAATCGGGTTAATCCCGGGGAATTTTTGCAATTCACGCATCGAAAATTAACTTTTCACGCATCACGCAGCAACCTAATTTACACAAATTCTTTTTTTGAAATTTGCTCATTCATGCAAACCGGTAGGGGCCTCATCAAAGACTTAACCATGCAGTTCTAACTGAACTTCATTGTTCAGTAGACATTCTCAACTCAGTTTCAACTAGGTTACTATATCAATTTTTTATGTATTCAATTTTGGTGAACCAAGTCTTTCTTCTGCTTCTTCCTCTTCTTTCCTTGAATCTGTTTCTTCAGGTGGCTGCTTTTCTGATAAATTTTGAAGCAGTTTTTTGCAGCATTTTGAAGATTTTTTTTAACTTTCCTGGACTTTTTGTTCAGGAAACCTCAATAAGATAAGAAGGTTGTATTTTAACTTTGCATATAGATCCATTGTGACTTTTTAGCATTCAAGCTATTCCAAATCCTCTGACAACGAAAATATTTGCAATATAATTCTAACCTCACTTATTCACAGTGTCCGTAAGTTTTCTGGTCCTGTAAATCACTCTTATATTCGAAAGTTCTACCCCGCTCAGTCTCACTTGGAGGTTCTAATTTGTGGAAGTCTTTTGTATTTTTGCGCCTCAAACAGCTTAATTTTTAGATTTTGAATCAATTTTTATGAACAACCGGGGGCTAACGAATCTTAACTGTACTTCGTACCTTTCCCAATGGCCTAGGGTGGGTGTAGGGGGTATCACCAGTTAAAATATCTATTTCTTGTTAAAAAAGGGTCCCCAAAATTCTTTGCTTTTTCTTGTTTTCCCCTCCAGAGAGAACTATATCTAGGAGTTAAAAAGTAAGGACTGAAAAATTTGAACTTTATGAGTTATGGACTGAGTAAAGCTTATGGTATTTTGACTTTCGTTTTCTTAACTCCACCGTAATCCTTGTTTAATAAAAAGATCATTTTAATCTGTTAAGAAACGAGTGTTTCTTATAGGTTTTGTGCAAAAACTATCAAGTCGTTGTCTCGTTTCAATCTTTTATTCGCTTTTGTTGGTTATTATTGACAAGTGTTTTAATTTTTTCCTTTCCAAAATACTCTTGTCAAGTTGGTTATTTTTCCCTTTAAGAACAATTTTATAAGTAAATCGAGCCTCGGATTTGGTGGCAAAACTTTTACCAAAAAGTATGAAGAACTCACAATGCATGGGAATGCAATGGGAAAAGCTTAGACCAAGGAAAGCATTTTAGGCATATATTTAAGGGTAGTGTGGGAAATTTGAAAAAATGTGGATCAAAGTTAAGAACATCCGAACCTTGCCCGAAATTTACTGGTTCTTATAAACAGAAGAGTGTAACTAGATGTCAAAGAAACAACGTCACCTCAAACTCTCGTTAAATTTTTGTTACCATGGTAATTTCCCGTTTCTAGGTCGGGATAAGTAAACTGCCGTTGTATGAAAAAGATTGTTGATTTCCTTAATTACGCACTTGCCTATTTTGTTGATATATTTGAAGTGGAACCTAAAAATGTTTTCTTAGTGCAAAATTGCTTTTTCTTTGAACAGATTTTTATTTTTGCGTAAGGTCATTATATTATCTCGTCATATAGATGCTTTGTATGGGCCATGTTGTGAATCAGATCTTCTTCAGAACGAAAAATGAAATTGATATCTACATTGCTATTAATTATTCTCCGAGAGTACATAGTAACTAAACATCGTTAAGTATCTCTAATTGCTGTAATCAAGCACCTAATTTCGAGAAAGAAATTAATTATATCAAAAAATTTGTTGACTACATAACCTCCTAGTTGGCAATACAGAGGCTTCATAGAGACGGGGGAAAGGTTGTTGACGTATTTGTTGATTAAGCCAAGAAATAAATTATTATTTTCAGTAAAGATATCAGACCTATAATGTGGTCAATCGTTTTTTTATCACTTTACGAGATGCGATGACATACGGATGTTTTATTTAGTCAAGATTAGAATGTTTTATTTTTGTTTCCTTTTTACATCTGTTGAAAGACGAGACTCAAGATGGGATGGGAGGCCTGATAGAGATTTTGTGTAAATGTTTATCCACTTTCACGACATGGAGCTTATTTGATCATCAAATCCTAGTGATCGATTTTTCTATTTTTATTTTAGTGTAGTGTGATCTTGAACTTGCACAAGAGGCGAAGAGTTTTTTCCTTTGAAATTGAAAACTGAATCTAACCTGAAAATATGTCGTTCAAGGGATTGAGGCTTAAGTCGATAGCGGAGAAAATGTTAAAAATCAGGCAGTAGAGTTATTGTTGACGAGTATAAGACTTTCTTCCATTTTAATACTCGTAAATATCTCTCCAACCTGTACGAAGAAAAGTAGCTATAAATACATCATGTTATGTTGAGCTACCTATAAATATCTGATATCATTTTCTTGAATAGATATATTGAAAACAATCTAATACATAAACAAACATTACCAATAATTTACAGTATTTGAAGACGAGAAATTAAATTTGCTGGTCCATTTCTTGGACTTTGTTGTTGTTCAATAATGGATACACTTTATTCTTGGTTTGGATTAAGCCGTGAAACTGTTGAAGAAATTGATGAAGAGTAATAATTCTCATTGAATAATTTTTTATTCTTTTTTTTTCGTTTCTTTGCTAGTTTGTGGTAGAACTTTCGTGCACCCTTTTCAAAACTATTTGAGAATTTTCCCAGCATTTTGATATTTTTATTATATCAGGGATTACTCATCTGATCTGGACTTTTAGTCATTTCTAGAACCATCTAGTCAGGTGGCTGTGATTTCGTCTGAAAATTTTTCGTCTGCTTTCCGAATATAATTGTTCTAGTGACATTAACTTCTGAAGACCTACTTCATTGTTCAGCCATGAATACTTGCTTGATACCCCATGGCCTGAGTCAAAATAATTTCAGATTTGGTATGAGGGTTTTAACCTCTGTCTTCTAACGAAATCTCAATCTGCAGCCGAAGCAGACCAGTCATGGCCAATATGTCAATCGCCCAAGACCACGTGATTCTCGGCAAGATATGCTGTGTAATGTTACGAATAATTGATTCTCTAAATTTTTGCACTCACTTTCTTCAGGAGAAAGAAGAAGTCGGAAGGCAGTATCAATAATGGTCAAACGTCTTTGAAACATCGACCAAATGTTGACGTCATCGAAGAAGATGAAGTGCTGGCCTCATTCACTAAGATCGAAACAGATATTGACAGTGGAGTCGAAGATGGCGAGGTAAATTGAATAATTTTTCTATTTTTTTAAAACCCATTAGTAAATATCGGATTATTCACAATCCTTGATAAACTCAAGAATTAGAATTTATTGGAATTGATTAATAAGCCTTCTTGTGTTATCTAAGTCAATTTCCATTAATTGGTAATTAGTCAATAAAACTAGCATTATGAAAAGCCACTCATTTCATTGACGTTAGTTTTATCAGTCGCCATGTTGAATTGATAAAGCTATAATAAACATATGCCAATGTATAATAAGGTTCATTAATAGAGTCGATATTTTACTTGGGTAGCCCGGTAATCTAGAACTTTAGGTAGTAAATTATTCGATTGTTTTCACCGGAATTCACAATCTCGGACAAAAGGTCCGTAGACTTTTAGGAATTCGCTCCTTGCTTCAAGGTTGATGTAAATGGTCACATATTGCTACTGATTGCTACCATATGCCAACAGATCACTTTCAAAAGCATTGAGTGGGCTTATATACTGTGTTTTTGTTTTTGGTGATTTTCTGCCTTTTTAAAAAAGTCTACAAACTTATGACTGAGGTTACACGACCAGCTGGCTCGACTGTCTGTGAAACTGAACTGAGCATATAATGTATCTGCCAAAGTGAGCCCATGTCGTTCTTTAGTTCAAAAGTCTTTAAAAATTGCTTGAATAAAAGAGACAAATTTTTGTCTCGATGCTTCGTTCTCC
>JAUJPO010044166.1:0-17082 GCA_032270745.1 Tiaropsis multicirrata
CGAAGTCCATTGAAGGTTAATCTAAGTTACCGAAGGGTAATCGAAGCTTTCGAAGGTAATCGAACTCATTGAAAAAAAGGTTGGAAAATTCGATTACTTCGATACATGTTAGATAGATTCGATAATCGAAAACTAATCGAACAAATTAATTTCGATTAAATTCGATGAATTCGATTAAAAATCGAATTCGATTACGTTCGATTAGTTACGTCTGGATACATAACTAACGTAACGGATAACATAACTAACGCTGTTTTGTCACGTATGATCTATTTGGAGATGTTTAAGTTTTTGGAAAAATAATTAATAATGATTAATGAAATTTTGCCGCATCAAATCTCAAAGTGAGTGTGACGGTAGTAAACTAATATATAAATTCCCTTCGCCTTAGAGCGTAAATTTTTTTTTTGTATGTAGAAACACTGGTTATTAAATTAAATTCGCTTTGCGAAAATAGGAACGATCGTTCCGCTACCCCTTTTAAGTTGATTGAAATAAGAATCATACTTAGCAAGTGGGTGATTGATTTTTCTACTGCTGTTCTTCTGTTGTTTCATCAAACGACGTAATTCTTGTGTTTTGGCCGCCGCCATTTTGAATTTTCGATTCCGATTAAATCCGATTGAATCCCGCGTGAAATATGGAGAAATCGGGAAAGGCACATTCTTTCGTGTGTTTTTTACACAAAATATTCTATTTAAAAGGTTAGCCAAAGCTGTATATTTTCATTTCGCGCGAGTGAAGGTATAATATTCCTCTCGACATACAACGTGACAACAACGATATCAACAAAGCGAATTTTCTACCTGAGAGTTAGCAATGGTTTCACATCCAATTCCGTCTCAAAACAATGTTGTTCATTGCGAAGAAAATGTGTCTATTTATTATGGTGAGGAGAACCAAGGGAAAGGTATTTTAGAAATAAATGAAAATGTTATCGAATGGAGAAATGAATCCAAAGCTTTGAAATTTGCATATCTGTCTATTTCTTTACATGCAATTTCAAGGGAAACCTCTAAATTTCCACATGAATGTATATATTGCCTAGTGGATTCTGAACCAGAATCAACAGAAGAAAATAGAGACCCTGAAAGTTCTGTTTCTGAGGTTCGATTCGTACCTGACGATGATTCCAGTTTGCAAACAATGTATGATGCAATTACAACTTGCCAGGAGCTTCACCCTGATCCTAATGAAGAATTTTCTGATGAAGAAAATGAAGAAAATCAACCTATGTATGAAGAATATGAAGAAAACGCACCAGTGAATCTTGATGGTTTTTATACAGCAGACTCTAATTTGGAAGAAATTGAAATGTCAGAAGAAGGCTTGCAAATCTTACAAAGGCTCCAACAGAATATGGTCATCTCATCTTCCTCAAATGGAAATACAAATGGTAGCCAAAGTAATGAACAATTTCAAGATGCTGAGGAATGATTCTTTTGTTTCTATTTTAGGAAACTGTTTTTCTGTTTTTGTTTTTTTTAGAATTGTTTTGTATAAGAGAGAAAATATTTATATAAGTACTCAAAAAAGACACTGCATGATATAAAACATTGAAAAACTGTTTCTATATGGTAAATTACGATCTCTGATTTAGAGACTAAAATCTTTCATCTTCATTTACAATTTTTTGCAACAACAGAAAATCTTGAAACTTACACCATGTCTTCTTCATGTTGTCTTCTATAACACATGTGAAAATGAGCACTAACTTTTGTTGTGCTGCAATCTAAAGCTACTGGTAAAAAATGATATTTCTTTTGTTTTTTTAATAATAATGTTCTATTGTTGTAGCGGAAATAACAAGATTTTTAAAAACAAAAAAAAAACATATTTTCCACCACTGCCAGAGTATTAAGAAAATGGTCAAATGGTTGCTGGATCGATAAATGTAGATTTACCATTTTAAGTCAGAGAATCCATCCAAAAAAGCGTCCTCGTAATATTACAAAAATTAAAATTAGCGTCAACTTTTTACGAAAGGAGTTTGCAAAAAAAATAAGTTTATAAAACAATACTGTCCAAACAAAAACAATAAGCATATTGATTACAATGCAAAAACTTACAAATCCCAGTGGTGCCACTATACCATAGTCTAATACACACTGTTGTTTAGTCTATAGTTCAAGTCAGATTTAAAAACAAATTTATTCGCCAGATGGAACGCACGCAAATTTTTGGTAATTATGACTTACGACTCTTCCAATGTCATGTAACTCCTTTGTACAGACATTTTTTTCTTCTGTATCACGTGTCATTTTCCAGTTCTTTATCAAGAACGAAGAAAAGAAGAAAATAAAAATCGCATTGGATAGAATTTAAATCTTATTTTTCTACGACTCTTGAAAATTTCAAGTAATTTCACCGATGCTAAAAGAACTAAGAGCAATTTAAAGGCTATGATGGAGAGTATAGACAAAAACACCCGCTTTCACAGGATCAGGATCAAGATCTCCCTGACTGCTTTAAAACTCGGGAAACATGCCGAAACCTGGAAAAAAATTACTTATTTAAACACCAAGTTTCTGATTACACAATTTAAACAATGCGCTATTTTCATAGAATCGGTTTTAGTAGATCTGACTGTCCATCGTGTATAAATTAATAAAATTGCAAAAACAGAGGTGTTACCGTCAGGTTGGCTAATCCTGACCACCCCTTTCTAATCCTGACCTACCTCTTAAACAAACAATTCATCCAAATTTTGAAGTATTTAATTCTTCTTCATATTATGTAATTTATACAGATACATTTGAATAAGTGCGGAAGCACGAAACTTTTAGTTATGTATTTTGTTGGTTGAAAGATAACTTTTAATTTAATTTAACTTTGCTCTGATAAATCATTGAGCACTATTCTACATTCAATTCAAACTAAATATATTATGTAATTTAAGTTTTTAAAGTAAAGACAATATTTTCTGTAAATTAGAGGTAGGTCAGGATTAGAAAAAGATGGTCAGGATTAGAAAAGGATGGTCAGGATTAGCCACCAGATTCCATGTTCAGCAGAAAATTTAGAAATTTAAAAATAAACATCCATTGATATATTTTTTAACCTGTGTATAAAACCTGTTACAAAAACGGGTTTCAGAGACTAGGGCCAAGCTGAAAAAATCTCAACCAATAAAATCACGTTTTCTTTCAATCATGCTTTGTTCATGTGATATCCAAATATATAATCAAATTGCATGATCTACCTGGGATCTTCTGAGCGGGAAAATCTTAAAATCAAAACATACAAAATCTAATAAAGCCTGGGTCTAATAAAGAGATACAGTCAAAAGGGTCATTGCAGCAAATTTAGAAGGGTCTAAAATATCAAAGTTTGACTAAATGTCTTTTATATGATTACTTTAATGATTAAACAGAGTGACTTTTTGTGAATTGAAGAAAATAAAAATTTTAAATTCAAATATTTGTGTTTTAGATCTATATCTAGGGAATTAAAAAAAGTCACTTAGCTATCAGTAAACAAACCTAACTGAGTCTTCACAATCAGTCTAGCTTGAGAGACTTAGCCTAAAATGCGACAGAATTGCTTAAAGGCATGCTGATAAATAATAATACAAAGATTGCTTACATAAAGTCTCCCAATAGCCTCGGAGGGGATTCAAACCACTAAATTCATAATGATTCTGAATCCAGGCAACCAGCCAACCCAACCTACAAGCAATCACTTACCCTCATAACCTCTTGGACTCGCAACCCTAACCCTAATTGGAATTGAACGTAATCTAAATTATATATTTCTAAAATTCCAGTTAGCAATCCTGGTTTTTATTAAAAAGTGCTTGAAGTTGGTGCATGTATCAATGTATCAGTTGCATTGAAAACTCCATTTTTTGTGTTTCATAATTTGACCTAGGCCATTAGTAAAAAGTTTTATGTTTCCAGTCCGCGGGTCAGAAAAATTCTGTCTACCCGGGCAGCCGGGAAATTTTCTTTTTTGTGAAATTTGATTCTGAATATTTACTGCATCTTTTAAGTAACTTTTAAAAACTTTTCAAGTTAAATGGCTTTATTATTTTCTCAGGTTAAATCAGTCTCTTTGCTATCCTCAGTTCTCCAAATCGATTATCGTTAGAAACATGCAAATAACGTATGATTTTTGTTGAATTTAAGTATGATTTCCAGACTTTTACAGTCTAAAAAAAAAGTAAGTTTTTCACCCGTTGCGGACCAAAAACAATGATCTTTCTTAGGATGGCCTTGGGTCATCGTTTTGAATTTTTTTCTTCATATTCTTTACCACTTCATTTGAAGCTCTTCGTTTCATTACACAATTTTGCCTGTATATAATACCTGTGAATAAAAAGTTTGTGATGCCAAAATAACATAATTTTAATGAAACTCACTATAACTTATTGAGTATCAAATTGAAAAATATCTGTTTGTTTTTTTATTTCAGAGACCCAAAAAATAAAGAACTGAAATTAGATTTATTGAAAATAGTTGTAACAAAATGGATGAATTAGAGAAACTTGAATCACTTTCACTGGTCTCAAAAGTGTGCACTGAATTGGAAAACCATCTTGGAATGAACGACAAGACTTTAGGTAGGAAAAAACTTGAGTGTTGATAAACCTGACCTTATATTTTGCTATTTTCATTTTTGTAATGCAATCTGGAAAAAAGTTTTACTATGAAATTCCAGATGATGTTATTTTCAACTATTCATTTCAGCTGAATTTGTTATAATGTTGGCAGGAAAGAGTAGGTCACCAGAAAAATTTGAGAAGTATCTTAAGAAAAATGGTGCTGAATTTCCAGTAAGTTTATCATTTTATTCATTGAATTCCTCTTCAATTTGATCAGATGGAAATAATTCTGGCTTTGCAAGTATTTAGGACCTTAGCAAAAGTAAAATGTTAAGAAAGTTTCGCTAATGATAATGCTTAGATAAAATTACAAAAATGTTTTTCTATTTTGCAACCAATGAAATTTGCATAATAAAGCAATCGAACGTCTACTACATATTAAGAAATTGTGTGTTTATACTATGAACACAAATGTTGTGTCTATAAATAACAGCAATCTCAACCAATTGCTAAAAAAATAGTTTGTTTAGTTATTGAATAATCAAGAAAATATTTAAAAAATAATTTAAATTTGATAAAATTTTCACCTCACAGGATTCATTAGTTTCAAATTTATTTCGTCTCATAAAAACGATGCAACCTGACACCAAAACGAAGAAAAAGAGTAAGTAGTTGCAATTTTTAGTTTTTAGTAAATCAAAGTTGAGAAATATTTTCAAAAATAGATTGTTACTTCCTTTTAATTCAGACGCTTTTTGTTCCAAATGGTTTTGTACCAAAGCTAATTGTGTCTCAAAAGTTTTTTCCCTGATTGTAAATTGTTGCATTTCATTTTACTTTTAAAGAAAAAGAGGAGGACGAATTTGATGACTCATACAATCCAGAACTTGCGTTACGTAAAAAGAAATATCCTGGTTTGAGTATTCCAGATCAGCAACCAGTTATGCTAAATAATGATATTGAAAATGATGACAATGTAAGTAGGTGTGATCTCCCCTGAAAAATTCAGTTTATTAATTTTCAAGATTAATATAAAAATCATGTAACTGGCTGCTCATTCTTTATATCCAACAGCACTTATTATGAAAAGAAACTTTAGAGGTCTTTTCCCAGTTTACATAACTTTGTTAATATAATTATTTTTACTGACAGGAAAATAATGGAGAGGACCAAGCTGTTGCAATGTCTGCTTTGAGTGAGGTGAGAAGATTTCTAAATATACAAATCGAGCTTAACATCAATAAAGGTTGCCAACAACCGTAAATCCAGGGTTTTACTTATAAGTAAAAAAATATTGAATCTGGTTTTTATAACAATATGTCTTGCAAAAAGTTTGCATTTTTTCATACAAGCAACAAATTTGTTGTCTCTTAAATTGGGTAATTATTTTCTGATTATGATTTTATTTCCTAAAGAGAAGTATAAATATTTAAGACCCAATTGGAACAATAATTTCGAGTTTACAAGCTGAAAAATGCATTTCCTTTTTAGCTCAATTCGAACTAATAGTTCTTCTGCCATTACAAGTAATAACTTGTTATTGTATGATGCCATTTAGATTTTGAATTTTTTTGCCACTTGTTTATGTGTCACCTGAACTTGTTTATTTTTAGCTTGAAGCACTGATGCCAACAGCCATACAAAAAGGGTATTTTTCAGTTAATAAACTTTTTTTAGAGAGTAGTAGACAATGATTGTGTTTGGATCTAATGTTTTTCTTACACATATTTCACAGAAGACGTTTTTGATTTGCTGCGATAAAAACTTGTATTCATTCAAAGACCTGTATTCATCTCTCATTTTCATTGACTTTCAGTGAATCCTCAAAGACCATTGATAGAGAAATAGAAAATTTACGTGGTAGGAGGAACAGGTATTTATCCGAAAATTGTAAAGAAATTTAAATAAGATTATTAAATTGTTTTATGTAATTAGATAATAATTGTCCAACCAATACTATAACCTCCACATTTCCAACAATGGCCTTTGAAAACATTAGGGTCTGGGGCAACTCCAACCAAATTATATAACCGACACATTGATCCCTACTCAAAAGCCTAAAAAGCTAAATGGGCGTATAAAAGTGTTCAGAAGTTTGCCTGTCAACATTCAGTCAACAAGATTCTGTTTTTGCAGTCTTATACTCATATAATTTTGATATTCATCGCTCGTTTTCTGTGCCTACCAATATGATGTTTATAATTGTTTTAGAGAATCTTTATTATTTTTGTAGATCTCGCTCTGGTTCTCCTGGTAGACGAAGGAGAAGAAGCAGAGATAAAAGTAGAGAATCAGGAAGACAAAGATCGAGGAGTAAAGATAGAAGTGGGAATCACAGGAGGAGAAGGTTGATAGCTCAATACCTCTCTTATCTAAATATTGTTTTAAAATATTCGACTCACTCTCTGATTCATTTTATAAAATCATGAAAGAAGTTAACAAGATTACAGTCAACAAATTACTTTATCATGATTTCTCTTTCCCAAGTCCCATTAACGTTTCTTCTAAACCTCTTTTTGCTCAGATCACGTTCTAGGTCACATTCACGCAGTCCAAGGAGAAGAGACAGAGGCAAACAACGCAAAGATAATTTTCAATCTGAAACAGCTGAAATTGGACAGGTGTGCTGAAAGAAATTTCAAATGTTTAAAAAGAAAGTTGCAAGTTACTTATAAAGTACTTCTAGAAAGAAAGCATTTAAAGATTATTTGTTTATTCATCTTTAAATATTCTGATAAGACTATTGGATTTTTGGTTTCTGCTTTTTCAGATTTACGATGGTAAAATTACCAACATAATGCAGTTTGGATGTTTTGTTCAAATCTTTGGTATTCGACAGAGACAAGAAGGTCTTGTTCATCTTTCACAGGTAGCTTTTATCACAAACTTCCCTTTAAGCTAAACAAATTTCATTCAGTGTTCTACAGGTAGATATAAAGGGGTCAGTCAGTCGGAAAAATAAAAATATCTTTAATCATATTTCAGGGTCGCTAAGGCACTCAAAATCATTTCCAACATTATTTTGGTTAAAGTGATAATGTTTTCCTCTTTGATAAATGTTATATGAATTTCATGAATACTCCAATGCTTGAATAACGAATATACAAAGAAAATTTGATATTATTATATTTTTGTTTTTAGCAAAAACAGGGTCGGTCAGGCCAACAACGTATTAAAATAAATAGACCAGTAACCTATTGAAACCACCTGGGTAAGAGTGATAAAAGATTTAACTAATTTGGCCATCATAAAAATGCGAATTTGGGTGCAAAAACATTTTTTTAAGATTAGCTATTGGTTAATATTGATCACACGCCCTAAATTTTGTGAAGATGTGCTTAATTTCAAGTCTAGTTTTTAGGCTTAAAAACTAGCAAAAAGTTTTAAAATTATGTATATTAAAATATAGTCCAATTGTATTTGGACAGCGTTTATCTTTTCCATCTTAAGAACCCACAACGAACGCACCTTTATTTGATGTGTAAGAAGTTTTCAAAAAAGTTCATAGTCTGTAAAAAAATACACTGAAAAGTGCAATACTATTGTCGAAAAATATTGAAAAATATATTGTAAAAAAGATGATTAAAAGTGCAGACTGATGCAATAAAAAAAATCGAAAATATATTGTTGTTCATTAAAAATTCGATATTATTGATTTTACACCATTTAAAGGTGCTTATAAAAAGTCTAATTTCTTTGTAATATGACTTACATGGATTGGGGAAAGACAGCAAGATGAAAGAATACAAAATGAATAGAAAACAAAAGATTTCTAAGAGTCATTGTATGAAGTTCTTGGTCTATCTATTTAATTAGGTCGTTGGTCCGAATTAGTTAAAAAAACAAAAACATTCAATACCTGGTGTACAAGCACGCTTCAATTTTCTGACAACAAACCCTCTATACAAAGCTTGAAACTTTGCGGCTGCTTTTTCCTGTCGTTCGTTCTTCAGTTGAAAATGGATAACCGGTAAACTAGCACGTTTGAATGAACAATCACGTCGGTTATCAAGACTCTGGCAAGTGGTCGACAACGCTGGCAGCGAGGCTGGTCTTTTTGTAGACTTTTTATTGAATCTCATCAAGTGGAAATAAGCTTGATATTTCAATACTTGGAAGGCAAATTTTGTCATTTGTGGATTGTAATTGTTACCAAGTTCCTTTTTCATGATAGCACTGAAGCTTTCGAATAAAGCCTGGAAATTAAAAACATTTGGCCAGCTTTAGTTTATTAGATTCCAAACAGTGTCAGATACAGGATGTGGGCTTTGTTATTCAAGGAGAGCAATGATTTTCCAAATAAGGAAATAGGATAATTAGTGAATTCTCCTCCATTGGTTAAAGCCTATCTCTGTATCAGAGCCAGATTCTAGAACCATGGCTTGCCCCACTTTCTAGTCATCGGACGCTTTTAGGAGCTATAAGAACTTTTTAGAATTTATAAGTACTTAGAATTCGACCATAGTACATATGATTCGACTTATCTATGGAAATAGCGCTGCTTCAAGAAAGTCGTTTAACGGGGGAGTTCTAGTGTCGGCGGAATCCAATTTGGGTAAAATTCGCAAAAATTGATTTGATTCACCAAATCAAATTTCTCGCGATAATTTCTTCCTTTTAATGTATATACGTAGTCTATAAACAAAATTACACAATTTTTATATTTGCTTCGAAAATCGTCCTTATTAGCTTGTGTTTTCAAAGGTAATTCTATAGTTTTTATTTTCATAACATTTTGAGATTATTTGCTAATATAAGCCATACAGCAAGCTAAAAATAAAGAAGTGAAATTCTTTGTTACTATATAATCTTTTAACATATTGGCACGTCAAGCATTTCACAGTATTTAGTTTGGTAACTCTTGAACTATATTTTGCGAATAGACCCTACACGGAAATCAACTTTTGAATTTTCCGTAGATATCGGGTCTGTATACAGACCAGTGTAGTACTTCTAAATTAAAAAAAACATCACACAAGGATAAAAATTAGAATTAAAGTTCTTTATACCTCAAAGTGCTCAAGACGGGTTTGATTTGATTTGCTTTCGGTGCCCAATATCAATTTAGTTGGACTGCAATGAGATGGTGAGATGAACGTTTGCATGACATTGGCAATTTGTTGAACCACTTCCGTACTATGCTCTATAAAACGCTGGCTTTCCTAGTATAAATACAGAATAGGAAATCCTATACCGGGTGATAAAAAATAACTTCGCACGTTTGACTTTTGAAACTACTATTTTAGCACAATGCAACTTTAGGAGAATAATATCTCCATTTTGAGGCTCATTCGCGAAATTAAATCCAAAAAATTTGATATCGCGAAAATTAATCCTATTAAAGTATTCCAATTCCTCAAAAATAAAAAAAAGAGAAATTTATGTGATCCGGAATAATACTTAGCCTGTACTAAACCCTACTTTCTATGTAATAGGAATAGCAGGAACTCAACTGCAGTTAAATTTAGCCACTTCGTTAAATCTCGCCATGCTCTACTATTTAAAAAGAGCGTAGCGATATGGTTTATTATCTATTCAAAAACAGGGAGTAGGTCGAGGGAATGGTGGCGATAGGAGTATGAAAGTCTTAAATATGTGGTCCTATTATATATGTAGTTGACGAAAGGATTTTCAAATAGCCTCTACGTTGTGCAGTTCTTTTATAGTACATATTTTATAAGAACCAGCAAAATTTGGCTGAGGCTCGGATGTTCTTAACTTTGATCCACATTTTGTCAAATTTCCAACCCCAACCTACCCTTAGATATATGCCTAAAATGCTTCCCTTGGTCTAAGCTTTCATTAGGAAAACTCCCATGCTCAAGTTTTGAGTTCTTCATAGTTTTTGGTAAAATTTCTTATAAAATAAAAATATATATAAGACAAGACATACATACAAATTTAGCTCAAAATACAAATTACATAATGAAATTTAATGGGAAAAATATAAATAAATGAAAAGGATCGGAGGAATACCCGACGTAAATAAATTTTGAGTTAAAGCAACATACTTCGAAGGCGAATCTTAATGACTCAGAATACTTTAACTTGCTTTCTTAATAATCTATATACAGCCATTGCAGAAAAAAATGAAATAAAATATAAACAAATTAGGTTTTAAATTGTAACCAAAATATTACTCAATATAAACTAACTACCTGACAAAATAAAACATATCAATTCCAATGGCTATTTTAACATGCTTAAAAGCATTTCAGTTAAATTAATATTACTCATAGATTATAGATCTTTTACGTTGACGAAGTATTTTTTTGAGTTTTTTACTTTTTTCGATAAAGTTTGCACCAAACGTTATTTCAATATTGTTTCAACGTCCAAATAACGTTTTGCTGTTGAAACAACGTTGTCTGGACGTTAAAACAATGTTCCGTTCCTGTTGGAAGTGACTATTCTTTTCTACGCATCATCATCATCATCATCATCATCATCAATGTTGCTTTGAGCGATTCCTTATCCCCTGACCATGCTTTCCAAATAATTCCTTGATTTATTGATGGCACACTACCAGGTGATGCCCGATACCTCCCATTTAAATTCATACAGGAGCACGCACTCATCCACAATCCAGAAGGGTAATATTGTGCACAATAACCATCCAGCCAGTCATCGTTATCAGCATTGAAAGTGCTAAACTTGGATTGATCCATTTTCAGCCAATTTCCACCAGAATTACTAGTTGGTCAGTTTGTACGCCGATGTTTCGTCACCAACTGCAAATCCATTGAAACGCACAAATTTTTCTTTTCCATTAAATCGTTTACCATAAAGTAGTAATTCTGTTGATGATCGATGATCGCATTTTGGTAAATTGATGAAGCTGCTCATTACCAAGCCAATGCTCTCCATCAGTATCTCAGTAGACTGACCAGGGTTTATGAAATAGCGACGCTGGAAAACCAACCTGATCGATGGCCATTTTGATCTTCCATCATGCAATAGACAGGCGTTGGCTTTCCATTTAACGAATGATATAGACACCATTGTCGGTGTGACCACGCTGATACTAATCTAAACACTCTGGTGGAGTTTGTGTTAGATCTGGTGAGATCTCGTCTTGGTGAATGAAATCCCTTCCTGTGTCAACAATTTCAATGAATTGAAATCCTTCCTGTTGAACCAATACAGAAGAAACATCTTCAATATGGCCGAAGAGAGAACATTGGAAACTGGCGGATTGACTTTGCGCTAAAATTTGCGCAAAATAACATTTACGTCGGTGACATACCAAGGCGCATTCAATGAGACTGAACACGAGCTTCTCGTAAAACGCCTCAACGCCCACGATCTTGATGTTTTCACCGATCTTTGTGGCGAAAAGCTGTGACGATGTACTGATGTAATGTCGTGATTGAATGTCGATGAAGAAGGTAGAAAATATGAGAAGTTTGGTAGCCAGTGAACTGCTTGATTTCATCATCGTGTTTATAAAAAAGTCTCAAAACATGTCTCATTGGAAAAACTGTAACATTGTAACACATATCTTCAAATAAGACGAAATGCTTTATATCATTACCAATAATAGCAACCTCAAGGTGTCATGCTTCATTTATATTGCGACCGATCACAATTGATTGAATATTTTTTATTGAAAGTCCGGGAAAAAAAACACAAGTCCGAAATTGTTTTTAAAAATAATCATAAATTATAAATAAAAACAGATAATAAAAGTGAATGTTTGTAAAGTTACACCACATATTAGAAGCCAGCCAAATCTCGGCATTCCAGTTTCTTTTAGCCTATATCTGACTACCAAACAAGTTCTATTTCCTAGTAGGCAAGGGACGTTGTTTTAACGTCAAAACAACGTTGTTTCAACGGCAGAACGTTATTTGGACGTTGAAGCGATGTAGAAGGAAGGTTGTGTGTCCGCTGGGTACACCACATTATAAGCCACTCAAATCTGGGCTATCGAGTTTTTTTTAGCCATTACCTAACCACCCAAAAAAGTTGTGTTTGTTCCTGAAAAAGTAGTGCGCAACAGGCTAGTATTAAATTTCTTCTACATTCACGGGGTAGTTATAAAAAGCAAGGCAAAGATAAGATAAATAATTTATAAGACTAAAACAAGCAAAACGATTGAAGTGCACCCGTTACCAAAAAAATTAATATATTTTAATATAAAATATTTCAAATCAGCAAAAAGAATGCATTTACAACAGATTATATTCAAGCTTTGATTATATTATCAATAAAAAAATCAAACGTGCTCGGCAGGCACGCAACGTTATTTCAACGTCAAAATGACGTTCTGACGTAGAAAAAACATTGTTTGGTCGTTAAAAAAATGTTCTGTGCCTGCTTGGCATCCCATCTGTTCCATACTCAAATTGGCGAAAATTAATATACCCTAGATCCAAGTAACTTACAGAGCCCCCTCCACTGGCGGTTGGCGTGATTGGGTGAATACGCTCTTTTGGTTGCGTGAATTTTTAAAATTTTTTGCGTAAATGCGTGATGCGTGACTTGTGTAAGTCTCTGCCCAAGGAGACTGTGGGAGTTTTTGAAAAATAATTGTCTAAATCCGTCAATTTTTAGGTTGATTGGGTGAGTTTTTGTGTAGATCTCTGCCCAGACCGAACTGGTCTTTTCGTTGCGTGAATGGCGAACATGTTCGATGGGTTAAAGCGTAAATTGCATGAAAGATGCAATTTTGAAATGAATGAGATGAATGAAAAATTATATTGAAAAATGATTGCGTGAAGGCTTTTTTATTTCGATATGGTGTTCTTACACGTTTTGACTGCACTGTATAAAAATGATTATTTTTATTTGTGAGTAGATGTTTTGTTTTGTATCATTTATCTCACTTATTATTGAAAGATTAATGAGGAAGAAAGGTTAAAAAAACAAGAACGAGCCCTACAAAAACCCTATAACCAGTTTTATCAAGGGATTTATCTACTGTGAAATAACTATTCATTTTCTTTCAATAATATTTCGCGTTATTTCTTCTTCTTTACTAAGATGGGATGCCCACCCGATTCCAACCTTTTCTCGGCTGCCATCCCAAAAGTTTGAGAACCAGACGGGTGGCAAGCTTCGTGTTCATAAGTAGTAGTCAGTTGATATGGGAGTTTATATTTAATTGCGAAAAAAGAATTCCCTTTCTGCAAACGTCACTGCAAGATATCGTCCTTCTCTCTTCTCTGACTTTCTTGTTATGCTTGTTATCATTAAATGAATCAATTCTCTCGATCGCAAGTGTGGGAATCTCCCTCAAAAGGGTTCATTACAACCTCATTAAAACCTTAACTGCGAAACTTGCTCTAGAGTGAGTCTTGCAAATTGCTAGCCCGTCTTTATAAAAATTTTAAAAATTGCGCCTATTAATAAACCTAATTCTAACTTTTTTTTTGAAACCAGAAGGTGACTCTTTTTTCGACCTTGGTTTCTCTAATGACAAAATCAGACTGAGAGAATCGAACAAACTTAATCACAAAAACATCTAGTCTGAACTGGGCCAATAGAAGACTAAACACTTGAACTCAAATGTAATTCAAATCAATATTTATTTTTGCTACTCATACGGGATCAACTTAAAATCATATCAGTTCCAGTCTGAAAAACACCAAAAGAGTACTATAAAACAGACAAACGACTAACGTCGCACATGTATCCCGCCCCATCCGACCGTGCGGGCATTCTTATTCTTGCTTCACGCGAACGCGCTGTATAGGTTAGGGATGTGCACCAGGTTGACTCACGTCCCTGACCCTTGACTCAATCGGCGGTGCACCTACCAGCGGGTGCACCCATGTCTAAGGTCTGCCTTGGAGGTAGGGGAATCTAAACAGTTAGGGTCAGGTATATAGTATATATGTCGTTCTTTAAATGCTTTGCATCACTTACATTTTTGAGTTCTTGCATGATCATATTTTCATCACCGAAATGAAAAGGATGATTTGATGATAAATGAACATTGTATCCAAGCGGTGTTGTTACCATCAATCGTAAAACGTGGCGCCTAAAAGTATGAAAAAGAAAGAAAAAAAATTATTGGAGGCCTCCCCCAGTCTACCTGGAATTCACATTTTCACACGCAAAAAAAATCTGATTTAAACAAAGTTCACGCAAACAGAAACAAACAAACAAGCGAGCCAGCCAGACAGCCAGCGAAACGGCTTACCCAGGTGGAAGCGTCATAGCAACAGCTTTGATACCAGTAGTCCTTATCTTCAGCATGGGTGAAGAAGCAGCTACTTTCTTCCATGAATAGGGCTCCACAACGAGGCTGCCTGGAACAGGTTTGGGTGCTTGTTTCAGTATTTCTTTATCTGAACAAAATAGAGTAAGTGTAATTATATGATGTTGGCTTGTCGGTGGAGCAAAGAGGGGTAGAGGGGTAGACCAGGAACTTCTTATGCTAAGATATTAGAGAGCCACATCCATTCTCTACTCTCAGATACCTATCGCCTAGAATGAACTATCTATTGGACGAAAGAAATGTCAGACTTTTTTTGTCGGACTGAATTATTCATTGAGCAAAACCTCCGAAAAGTGTCGTCACTTGCTGTTGTCCAAATCTAAGACACTCATTCAATAAGTAGGCGATGACTTTCAACCCTTTGATTGCGAAGTGGGTCTTAACGACTGAGCTGACCGGCAACTATCTTTAAAAAAACAAACAGATAACCCAAAAAATGACAGAATACATTTTGGTAATACCAAAAGCAAATTCATGAAAGGAGAAATGGCTTCATAGAAACATAAATGATTTTTCACGGTAAAGAGAAGCAATGCATTCATGGCATTAAACTAATATTTTATTGTATTTCGTCCTTCATATAGCATTCAAAAGAATCAAGTACAACGCAGCATTCTCCGTGTTTATGAAGCTATAGAGGCCCCCTGCTCGTCCGGGGGCAAAAAGAAAGTTTTAAAAGTAGTCCACAAGGAAATCATCTGAATCCAGTAAAGAAAAGATGTTGTTTGGACGTTCAACTACTTACTGGGAACAAACAGGCTGAAGACTTACCTAGTTGCCCATCTTTAATATAATTGATATTCAGGCTCGGATCAAACCAACGCGAGAACGACTGTAGTGTAATCAACAGCTCAACTTCTTTCAAACAATCAACCATGATGTAGGGCGGGGGCGTGTCGCTTGAGGCGTTTCCACCATAAAGGAATGAAGTGGGGCTCAGCAATGCGCTCCGCCCTGTAGTAACTAAGTTGTGACCAGAGCTCTTTTTGCCTCGTTCATTTTTTGCCTCAAAATTCTACAACAATGAGAAAAACAGCATAATTGAGCAGGGAGAGTCCCTATAATATTTGAAAGATCTTGTGAGATAAAAGTGACTAAAATGTTTCCCTTGGTTTATGCTTTTATTCGGAATATTCCCATGCTGAAATTATGAGTTCTTCATAGTTTTTGGTAAAATTTAACACCAAATCTGAGACCCGAGGGACGAAAAAAACAGATTTGGCGGGAATTAAATTTGGCGGTTGCTGAAAAATTTAACCTTAAAATGGCGTAAAAACAGCAAAAAAAATAGCAAAAAACACCTTATAAGGGTTCATATTTTCAAAAAGTGTAATTTTGCGGGAATTTAATTTTGCGGATTGCGGAAAAAATTAAATTTGGCGGGAACTTATTTTGGCGGATTATGGCCTATTCCGCCAAATCCACCAAATTAAGTTCCCGCCAAAATTAGTTCCTTTAAGATATGTTCTAATAAAAAAACTTGTAGTCTAGACATACAGAAAAAAAATAAAACTCTATACACAGTACCTTTAAATCGATAACATTCTTGTTGTATTGTTTTGGACGATGGAAAACCCACAGTGAACTGAAAACAGAAAACAAAGACGATTTTAACTTAGATAGAATACAGTCTGGGATTCATATTATATCTGAAGATATTTAACTTTTTATCTAAAGTTATTTTGTTCAAAAGTTATTGAGGTTTGCGTAAAACAAGAAACTATAATAAAATTATTATCAAAATTTGTATAGTTCCTTGCGTAAAATGTCATTTTTTGAAAAACTACAGCGGTGCCTGGCCCCTCCAGAAATCTTAGAACGACAGCAGTGCCTATAAGGGTTAACCCGGTTGAAGCCCTTTAAAAAGCTGTCTTACTTGAAACATTGAAAGAAATCATCTAACTCCATCCATATCTCCTTGGTAGTTTCTAACAGTTTCTTTAACTCAGTGCAAGGTGCCATTTCTGGTTGGTTCAGTTCAACGCTAGGAAGATTAACAACAGTACCCGCCGCAGAATCTTCAATTATTTCAATAGGTGTTGTTGGTGATTGTGATTGATCGATTTTGTTGGAGGTTGCTTCATTATTGGCTGAACTGATGTTGGGTTCGGCAATTGATTTGTTGCGTTCTTTAAGAATAGACTTTCTAGCTTCTAAACAGAAGACGTACAGTATGTTCAAATTAGTGAATTTAAACCAGCAAGGTGCCAATGGGCTATTCCATTTTATGTCCATACATATAGGGGTGGACGAACTTTTCCAGGGGGTATTTTAATTGAAATTTCCAGGGGGTGATGGCAGATATTTGGAAAAT
>JAUJPO010044177.1:0-17079 GCA_032270745.1 Tiaropsis multicirrata
CTGAATATGATGTGGAAAGTGTGAAAGGATATAAGTTGACACCCAATCAGAAGCTAGTAAGGCTGTCAGAGAGTGGTATTAGAGAGAAGAATTTATTTAACAAACAACACTAACAAAACAGTCAAATTAATAATTCAAGTACGAAATCATGATAAAAATAATTCGCGACACAAAACGTGGCAAATAAGATTTATTCTAAAAGTTGACAATCAATCATATATATATATAGGACATTCTGATACAGTTTGAAAAACGAGCTCAACACCTTTAATAAATTTTCAAAATGCATAACATAATGTTGCATTGGATTCAAATCCAAGAAGCTTGTAAATTTGTGTTTTTCTTATGTTGTGGAATGTACCGCACAGACGAGGGCGAGAGTCTAAAAAAGTTACAATTTTTTTACAAAAAAGTCTGTTCTTGGGATTTCAGGTAAACTTGTCAAGTGTTAGCCACCAAGAAACGCTGGACTAAATTTCATTATCTTCGTCTCAATGATATTTTAAATTCGAACCATATAAACTTTGTGAGCAGGAACATTAGGACAGGAATCCTAGGTCTAGTCTCGAATGTCATTTTATAATGTTCACAAAATCCATCAAGCAATACCAACTCGTCATAGGACGTCATAGACATAAACTTTTTCCCTCAATCAATTATGCTCATGCATAACTTTCGTTATATTGTCATTAATCCCTTCTTCTGTATTGAGTTTAGCTATATTTTCTCTTAATATTAATAAAAGAAGAACGCATCACGAACTCATAAAAATTTCTCGAAACAAAGATGAAACTTTAAAATAGACTAAAAACTTAAAAATTTGTTTCAGATATAACTGATTATTTTACGCACCTTATTCTTTGGTTACTGATCAAACCTGAACGTAGTTTTTTTAATATTTTGCACCGCCAAAATGAGGCTAAAAACTTTGGAATAGCGTAATAATCTTTTTTTCAGATTTGACACAATTTTGTACACTTATTATTTGGGTATTTGGAGATACCTTAACTAATTCAATGTGTTTTTGCCCAGATTGCCATGAAAAATTAATTTGATGTGAAGATTAATGTATCTTTTCGATACCACATATACAGATTTTGTTTCGCGGTCTTTATTTTAAGACTAAAATTTTCCCTTGAGCATTGATATAGCGTATAGTGTCGTGATTTTGGTTTATCTAGCTGTGGAGTTGATTGTACTTTGGTAACATTAATGTTGGTACCTACCGCGTTGTTATTAAACATTTTAATTTAAAGCCTATACACCCCTGTCTCACTGATCCAGTGAGAATTTTATAGCCAGTGCGGTGTGAAATTATAGGGAAAATATCCAGAACATAACTCTAAATTAATTTTCTTTACTTTTTAGGCATTCAAAAGATCTCCAAAAACACCTTTTCTTATTTCTTACAGGTCCGTATCACTTGCTAGGCTCTGATCCTTGGGTCCTTCCTGATCTTATTACTTTTCAGGTATTCAAGAACAAAATTTACAAAATTGATGTACTTTAAATTTCTTTGTCTTTTTTAGTTCTCACAGATAACTTTTACTTTCTAGCCTTCCTGATTGTTTTTCAGGCACTCAACAATGCATGAAATCTACTAATAAAACGATTCTTTTTCTTTTTTAGAGGTCGGGGCACAAAATCCTATGGCTTGCGTTCCCGTTCGCGTGCCCTGTCAAACATTTATTCAGGAACTAATTACTACATCTTGCGTATAATAATTAGTTCAGAATTAATGTGAGCCAGGTAATCTTTAACTTGAAACAATTTTAAAAACGTTGGCAACAATGAAGCTGACAAGCAGAACCTGAGAGCAGCAGAAAAAGACAGTTTCAAAAGTTTTGTCTTCACTTCTAATTGTATTCTTCCCCTTCTCCTGTTTCCTATTTCGATTTTCGTGAAAATTTCTCTTGTAAAAACCTTGTAAAAATTCGTGAACTTTAAAGGCAGATTGTGGAAGTGGTTTTGAGCTATGAACAAAGTCGTAACAATCTGAAATTGACTATTCAATTCTTTGCCACGGCAGAACACTTACTAAAGATTAATTATGTGTAATCCAGTAAACAAAATCTTTTAGTGAGTCAAACCATAGTGTGTGTTTTCCCCTCGCAATAATTAAATCTTATTGGTTGACATATGACTTTCAAAAGAATAAATATTTTGAGCTTACGTAATATTCACAGCGGTTTATGAGCCTGATTACCTGGTTTTCTATTCATGCTATCCATTACGTAATCTTTTCTAAAGAACCACCCAAACGCCCTGGATTTTTGCCGCTAGTTTCATTGTTAAAAATTCTAGTGCGTGGCAAACATCCGGCTTCTTAGGATGTTTCCGTAAGGAAGATGACGTCATGGATATCATAAATAATATTTGTGGTTCAAATTTGGCCGAAATGAAATTTCTAAAAGTTTAGTACAAATAAAACGTTGGTCAAAATTTATTTCTCCAGATGTCGAGAACGGATTGTTTTATTAATAAACACAAAATATGATTCACAGGCTTCAAAAGAACAATTGCTTTTTTGAAGATGTTGAGAATATTTCGATTCATAAAACCTGTGCGATAATGGTCCCTTAATTTGAGGTGTGCGGAGATTTTTGAATGCAGGGTAAATAAGAAAGAAATCTGGTATTAAAATACAATATCTTTTAGAAAGCTAACATATTATATTATTACATTTTTATTGTTATTCGTATATGGTTCAGACCAAGATTAGGGAAAAGATCAGGATGACCACGGCATATAAATCACGTCATGTCATAAGATCTCCCCAAATAGCCAAAAAAGGAAGACTCTGGTATCAAAATATACCTTAAAGGTACTGATTTTCGCGCGTATTAATTTTCGCGCACCAGCCAATTGTCTTCAAATTATCAGTATTATTGTTCGCGCACAAAGGCCTCCTATATATTTTTTTCTAGGCATACAAATAAAAAAGAAGATAAATGCCACTTTCTTTTAAAATATGGTATTAATTTTCGCGCACTCCCTGGCTGCGCATAATTTCGGTATTAAATTTCGCGCATTTTTGGGCCTCTGAGCAAAATTGCGCGAAAATTAGTACACGCGAAAATTAGTACCTTTAAGGTATTATTATGTATATTACTTTCCAAATGTCGATGCTTCAGACGATGCTTCAGACCAAATTGTTTCAAAGATAATGAAATCGTTCCAACATTACGCCATTTTGTAAATCACGCCACCAAGAATACTCGTTCTTGACCTAATCGGATAACAATGCAAAGTATTTTGTCTAGCATAACTTTGTACGACTGTCCGATAAGATAATTTTCCCGATCCGGAATCGCCACTTCATGGCCAACGAAACATCATGTGACGACTGAGATTTGTTCAGGTTCCTCTTTCAGTTTGTTCGTAATTTATGTTGCTAATGAAAGTCTCTTCTGTACAGCTTGTTGGTTGATGTTGAATAATAGTTTCGTACAGTATATCTGGAAGAGATAAAAAATGGATCACGTTGGGACAATAATAGATTATTGATCATATATAAGTCTTAACAAGTGATACTTTGACGGACCCACCTGGCAATCAAATGAAATTAACCCTTAGGAATAAAAGAACGAATGAATGAATACAGCTCAAATTATAGGTCATTACACAGGGAAAGAGTCCCTTTGTCGGAATCTTGAAACATAATAAAAAAACCCTTCCTCAGATATTCAACATCCTTAAAAATTGTAACATCTCTCAAATCAATATCTTGAAAAAGATCCCTGTCTTCAATTACAAATTTTTGCGATTTTTGCAGTTTCCATTGTTTTTTCCCTAACAATAGAAAGTCAAGAATCCTCAAAATTAAATTCCTGCGAAAAATTATACACATATAATTATATGAAAAAAGTTTCCTCAAAAATCTGACTCCGTCACATTTGAGGGTATCCAGATGTCCATCGTTGTGCAAAGTATCTGAAAACCAACTTGGAGAAATTCCCAAAAACCTCTTTTTCAGGCTGTTTTTGGCCATAATTGGCCGCGAAAGTTTTTTTTTTTTTTTAAATTCAGCCTTTGACAGATTCGAGATTTCTGAATACTCATCTGTGTGCAAAAAATCTGAAAATCTAATGAACCAATCTTTGACCAAACGCGAAATTTTGATATTATTTTCAATTCTCTAAAAGTGCCCTGAATGTCCTAAACTATGTCAAACAATTCCTTAATTCGCGAAAGTTTATCTTGCGAAAATTTGCGACTTTTCCAATTTTCAAAATTTGACCTATCTCGTGAAGGTTTATCCGATTAAAGTAGGTTAAGGCCCAACTCTTGAACAAAAGAAAATCCCAAAAAAATCATAAACAGTACAAACCTCTATGACTGAATTGTTGACAAGCATGATACGTGAACCACCTGCAAGCGGTTGGCCGTTGATATAAAATGGACGTCTGCCGCAATTCTCCAAGTAAAACTTGCCATTTTCTAGTTTTAAAATTCCCTGAAAAAAGTAAATAGTAAATAAGTTTGGAAATTCATTTCGTTTGTAACCCTGTCCTCCTCGAAGAGTACAAATTCACCATATTGAACTCTTCGATATCCTTCTAGATCAATCAGATTTGAGCAATCACTTTTTAACAAAAAATGCAATCGATTGCATGCCGGCAAAACAAAAGAAACCTTAAAAATGGGACAACATAATTTCCTCAGAAATACACATTCGGGACAAAGCTTGGGTAATAATCTATATAATAGCTGTTTAGTTGTGCATTACGAATAATTTGACACGTACAGTAGATGGCCCCCAGAATGCTGGTGGCCCCCAGAATGTAGGTTTGTTGAAATTCAAGATTTCCTGACGAAAGAGAGGTCTATGAAATGTTCTTTTGGCTTAATTTGTTTAGTATCAATGTTATCTTTGAGAAAAAGACATTTTTGATGTTAAAATATATTTATCTGGTAAATAATTAGGGGTTTAAGTAACGAATGACGAACAAAATATCAGTAAAAATTGCGCTTATTTGATTCTACAAACCGAAATTTTAAAAATAACTCGACATGATAGGGTATAGGTACATTCTTACATCCCATTGCTACAAAAAAATCAATCTGCTGATCTGATAGTAAAACTAATCGTAAGTACATCTAATGAAAGTTTACCAACTAAAATTTATATAAGGGATTTACTGCAAAGTGTAGAATTCTTTATAACTTTTGATATAGCAGAGGTTTGACCACCAAAATTTCACAGGGCATCTTATATACGAATACAACCTTTTCCCCGTCATTTTCAGCATGAAAAATAAAACCAGGGACACTTGTGACGTCAAAAAGTCAATTTTGCAGACTATAAACGCTTAAAACTTTTATCAGAACTTTGAACCTTTTTAAAGGTTTTTCAAATTATTACTTAAAGGAACTGTGGTCACGATTTTTTCAACTAACTTCAACATAGGAAGTTAGTGGCCTTCATTTAAATCAGCATTCTGGGGGCCATAAATCTGCATTTTAACAACCATTTCTATATAGACAATAACAAAAATTAATTTTATTGTTTCTATATGGTAGCACACTTCCATTGTATATTACAGACAAAATATTTTATGTATGTGACAATTAGCGGAAAAGTTATTATAAGCAAAAAATCCAAACCTGCATTCTGGCTGGGGGGCACTATAAAAACGGCATTTATGTTCAAATGGCTCGGAAACTACAACTTTTTACTTTCGAGCAAAATAAACAGTTGGAAAAGAATTTCTAAAGGACAAAGATTCCAATAAAAGCATAAATTTAAAATAAAGTGAATTTATCAGATCCCAAGGGACATTTGAAATTTAACCTGCATTCTGGGGGCCATCTACTGTAATAGCCTCGTTTTAAATGCACATTCATTATTTTCTTCGAAATTTGAAAGGGTTAATGACATTGACATTTTAAAACTCCCTGATTTAGATAATGCGATATCAATTTAACTTGTGGACCAGTCTACTTAGAATCTAGGAAACACAGGTGTAAATTTGACAAACCTGTCTTCGTGAGATTTTTAATGCTGGTCCTTCAATGGATAAATCAACGTCGATCTCGAAATCTAAATTACGCCTTCCGATGTAAGTCTAGTAAAAAAATTGAAGATGTCACAATTAAGGTTTGAACAGATTTTTGGAAGTACGGGAACAAACAAACATCAACTTTTCGAAAAATAAATAAAACAAATATAAATTTCACCTTATCCTTAACAATATGAAACTTGAGGATTCTCCCCTTGAGAACGGCTAGTGTGTCATCTGGAAACTTTGAAACCTCCAAATCTAAAACGAAAGAAAGAAAATTATGAATTAAACATTTTGACTTTCAAAAAGCACTCTCCTAGCATTTAAAAACATGAAAGAGACTGATGAAAAAATTAACCTTCAATGTATCCGGATTTTTCAAGCATGATTTCCCATTGAGGAATCTCTTCTTCCAGCCGGCGAATTTCACGTTTATGTGCGCGGTCAGTAAAAGAGAGCTCTTGATTCAGGTCATCGTCTTCAGATCGGCTGTAATAGAAAATAAAATTTTCACTAGGCTAGTGTAAAATTTGCGAAATTTTTCCATTTCACGAGAATAAACTTTCGTGAATGGGCCTTTGTGAAGAAGTGTGTCAACTTCACTAGACTATAAAAAGTGGACCAACCAATACAATGAATTAATCAATATTTTGCCGAGCTAAGTACAGTATAAAGAAATTCTCCATCGTAAATTTTCGCGAGAATAAACTTTCGAGAATAAGCCCAGATGGAGAATATTTCGCCAATACTCTTTTCTTAGAATAAAGGATCATCAAAACAAAGGCTCTTTCTTACTTGATTTGATCGTCTACCAGTCTGTTTTCCATGTCCTGTAATGTAGCTACTGACGAACTGATATTCTTTGCTGAAATAGTAAAATCAATAGTTGTAAAAAAGATTTTCATTAAAAATTACTCGCATGTAGAAACCAGGACACTTAACTTAATTCACTTTTCTTTCTTTAATGTCATTCTGGTTTCTACATTTTGATTATTTTCAAGATATTGATGGTTTTCTGCCAACTTCCCCGAGTATGTCATACTAGAGCACTAGAATAACGTGACTGATAAAGTAAGAAAGTTTATTCCGGTCGAAATTGGGTTCCGGATGAATCGTTATAGAATGCAATCTTCTACATCCCCAAAAAATGAAGGAACATTATATTATAGTGGAGGTGCAGTTACTATACCTAGTTGAGTGGAGAGCAGATGATAGTGTCGAAGTAGCCGCCAATGATCTTCTAGAATAGGAGCCGTACGTGAGCGATGAAAGGTAGTTGGGTTCTTGTCTAACAGTGACTGGAAATCATTTAATTCGTAATTGTCGTCCTACAAAGAAACGAAAATTAGTTAAACAGGTGCACAAGAGACTAATGTGTACGAATACCAAACCGATCGAATAAGGGCAGAAAAACCTCGTACCCCTCTCTATTGAGGTATAGGATATCCCGGGGGTTTCAAATTTCCAATACATATCTTAGGATATCCAGGGGGTAAGAAGACTAAGAATATCCAAAGGGATATTTTATGAAGAAATCCAACTTTTTCATTTTCGACGTCAAAAGAAAAATCTTTGTTCACTTCTAAAACTGGTACATTTTTATCAATCCTCTATATATTTTCATGAATACAGAAGGTACCAACTTTTGCACGTATGTTTCAAATATATTAGGAAAACAGCATGTTAAATTGTATTACGATTAGAAAAGTAAATTTCAAGCTACATTAAAAAAGCTAGGGGTGCCTTTTTTATGAATCACCCTGTATGTTATCTACATTATCTAGGAATTGAAGATGTGAAATGGAAATGAAAGAACGCTATGGTAAGAAATTGAACAGACCAGCCCGATATACTCGCTGATGCTTCTCATTCGATGGCTTTCATGTCATCGCCCCTTGATGGCAATCAAGCTTAGTGAGCGTCAAGCTGACTTATAGCTACACAATACATATCAATCAGAACTTACTCATTTGTGGGTTTCACTAATTGTAGACTTGATTTTAGTTCAGGAATTGAGTATCAAATGGACTTACTTCCGATATATCGGCCAGCAATTGGTCTTCGTCTTTAGACCATAATGCACTAGCAACCGTCACTTTTTCCACAACTTCTGGTGGTAAAACTTTAATAGATTGTTGAGCTAACCTGTAAAAAGTAGTGATGAAAACACAAGTAAGTGCTAAACTCTTTTACAAACAGATATAAAACATACCTCGATTTTCATTAATTTATAATGGCTATAAAAAAGTAAAAAAAGTTTGGTGTTTGGTGTTTCTTTTTGGACCACCCAGTATAATGATAATTAATGTATCTTACTTAGTACAAATTTTGGCAGGTACTTTGACGGTTAGGGTAGAAAACCACCAAATTCATGCAAGTATAGGATATCCAGGGGTTTCCAAAATTTTCAATATCCTAGGATATCCAGGGGGTAAGAATCTGAAGACCAAGGATATCCAGGGGGGGGGGGCGTTCGAAATTTTCAGCACGGATATCCAGGTGGGTTGGTGTCAAGAAAAATGGACATCCTCAACAGTGAGAATATGAATTTTTTCTGGAAAATCCCATTTAGGAGCAGCCAAAATTTGTACGAAAAAGGTAACACGGACAATTGAACAAAGAACTTACTTAGAAACCAAAGGATCGTAAAGCAATGCAAACCAACGATCTTGAACTTCCTTCAGTGTAAAATGACACGAAAAGCGTATACCGAGAAACACTGATTGCAAATCGCACGTCTACAAAATAGCAGTGAAAATTTCTCATTTTTTCAGCCAGTAGATTGGATAAAAAGTTTGTAATCCTTATGTCAAGGATGCAATTTTTTTAGAATGACATTTCCCCTAAGATTCAAATACCCCCTTGGATTATTTAATGTAATTTTCATGCACCCCTCCCCCGGACGATACGTTTGTAATTTCTAATGCACACCTCAACTTTTTTTTCCACTAACCCACACCGAGCAGCTTTCAACCAAATTTCATTGACCCCTCCCTGTAATTCTGGGGTAACCTATTCCATGATCGACAAGAAAGTGATGAAAATCACGAGGCGGTGGAAGCTATAATCGACTCTAATTTACAAGCGCAGTTCCATTTCATCGGTAAAAAAAAAGACGAAAACGATAAGTCGACTAATTTCGGTCGTCGTTATCGAGTTTCGATTGTCGTTGACGAGTTTCGGTTGTCGTTTGTCTATGAAAAGCTTCTCCACATAGTTTGAATTGTTTAAAATTATTGATTAATCTCGGTAAAAAAAATCTAAAAATTACCTGCGAAACAGCAATGATTAACGCCAGATCATCTGTCGGCCTCCAGCGACCAAAATCTACTGGGACTGGCTTAGCCTAAAAGGAGAAACAAAAATTGGCAAAATATTTTCTTAATTGTCGGACAGGGATGGAGTAAGGAGGCTTCAAACCAGAGTTAGAACACGATAGGGAAATTTTCACGGAAAATGAAAATAATTCTACAGAATTTAAATTGATTTTCAAATACCAATGAGGCATAATTACCAAATCGATAAGTTTGATAACTAAACCCGAGTAAGAGTAGCGGGCGGTACGAGACCAATTTAAATATTTAAAAGATAAAAAAACCATGACCTTCTTCTTCTTCTTCTTCAGTTATTGTCAAAATTTCTTAAATATTTTCATACATTGACATTTTATCATTTCAAAATGATTGAAAAATTATTTCAATTTAACAATTTTTAGATGCAAAAATAATGATATAATTATTTACGAAATTAAACACTTTATCATCTTTATAAATGTTTTAATACAAATTGTTTGTTCTTGTTGACATGTAACTAAATTTTGCTGTGGAGAAACATTTACGAGATAAAGGTTTGCGAATTTCGTGAAATGGAGCCACTTTTCGCAAATTTTGCTTACATTTTCTATTCTCTAAAAAAATGGCCAAAAATGTATTTTTTTATCAGCTATGACGACAAGAATTTAGAAAAACATTTTCTGCGATCAACGATCAATACGTTTATTCTTTTACATACGCATTGTTTTGAGAACCTTTTTCGTCGATCACAACCCTCATTTCGTGATCGCGTTCTGTTGTTGGTTTATCTTGATTTTGTCTATCATCACTCTCCACTGGTGATGAAGTGACCTCTTTCCTAGCAGCATGGTCGGCGTACGGTGCAGGTCCAATCAAGCTGAGGATAACTGGTAAAAAGACCATGCCGTGGAACATACCGAAGGCCACCACCAGGAAGAAGACTTTAAAGAAGGTCAAGAACACATAAGATTGTGATGCAGACAGTAGAATAAAAGCCAAGAAAGTTGAGAATCCACCATGGAAGACAGCAGGCCCAACTTCGAACAAGGCTTCGGTCATTCGTTGGTTACGATTACCAGCTCTGGATACCATGAAACCATGCGCAATGTGGACCGAGTAATCGACTGTTAATCCAATGGCGATAACCAGGATAATGGTAGTGACAGTATCGATTGTCAAACCCCAGAAGCCCATGAAAGCAGCAATTTCGATCATGGAGAAAGCGACGCAGGCCACGACCAATATTGACGCAATCAGATCTGACAGGAGGAACAACGTCACCAGGAGGACGCAAACTCCAGCTAACGCGACATTCCTGATCAGTTCTTGACTGATGACTTTATTAGTTGAATAATTGATATAGTTTTGAGTGAATGCAAATGGGAGAATCTCTTCACCACCATCCGGGATGAAACCGGGTTTGATGGTTCCGGTTACTGAATCCATCGCCTTGACTTCCTCGTCTGATCCGACCAATTGACGGTGAGCGTATTGCATCTTCGAAGCCTGATAATTTGAGAATGTAAACATATCTCATTAAAAATCATTTCCCAGGTAATATATCTGTAAGATCAGTCATTTTAAGGAAAACGAAAAGGATTGCTATTATAAGAAACTTAAACGGATGAAGCTCAAATGATATAAGAATGACACGAAAAGCGTATGCCAAGAAACACTGATTGCAAATCACGCGCTATAAAACAAAAGTGAAAATTGCACTTTAAAATGAGCAGAGCGTAAGACTTACTTACCCTTATTCTACCATTCTGAACGATGACTAACCGTTTGTAAATCTTCCCATCCACGTTCAAAAACAAATCCAACAATTCGTAGAACAGTTTTTCAGTCTTCACTTTACACGTTTTATTGGCAGTACACCCGTCTTCCAGATCACTTTGGTAGTTTAGATGCAACCAATCGTCGTACTTGTGATACCAACTGTTGACGGTTCCTTCAGAAACATATTCGTCCTTCTCCAAGGCGTCTTTGATTTTGTCCATATGTTGATGACCGGATTTGTAGTAATCGATTTGACCGATGTAAACATTTCCGGGGATACCGTTGCCGGGAAAAGCCTGATATGAAAAAAAGACGAAAAGTTGGTATTAGAGATTCACACCATTGAGCATTTTAAGAGTAAGGATCAAACAAGCAATTTTTCTGAATCGTCCAAAACCCCGCCCCCCCCCTTGAATATCCTAAATCCTCAACATAAGGGGTATGTATTTTTTGTGGAAAAACACATTACTTGGTAAAAAATATACCCGTATAATACTTTACTTACAATACGATCTTTTTCAATAAACATTCTTGGTCTTGAATCAGTTGGCAAAAACCAAATGAAATCAAAATTCTGTTCCAATTCAACCAAACCGTAGAGACCAGTTCCCAACAGACCAACAACAGCTAAAAGAACCACCACTTTTCCAGGCGTCGACAAGAGTATGCGAGCGTAATGATTCTTCAAGAAGCCTTTCAAATATTTGGTCTCAGAGCATTTTAGTGGCTCGTAATCAGAAGAGAGTTTCAAGCAACAACAACATGCATCATGTTCTTTTTCTTGTCGCTTTGCATCCAAGGTTAACAGAGCAATGAAGAGGGTGATACTTAATAAAAAGATAGCTAAGATACCAATAGCACACCAAACACTGAACGATCTTAAAGCTGGTAGAATCTGAAAAGAAAAAAAGACAATTCATCACAACATAACTCAAAGATTATTGCAGGCACCTTTTGAATCGGTCTGTAAATTGTGATATAACTTTTAAAATGCAACACATGGACCAAAGTCCTTTGCTTGGTCCAAAAACGTAATACGTTATAATATGCTCTCAGTTTAAGGGCTCCGACCATAGTGAATTTTCTTAATCTATTATGCATTAAATGTTAATTTGTACGTTACATAAGTTGTATAAGTATAACTTTGAGGGCCTTGTTCTCGGTGAAAAATTAACATTTTAAATTTATTTTTCATTCAGATGACGTGTCTACTTTGGAACTGAAAATAGATTTGCGGAAAACTTTTGTAACAAATTCTAATTTTGTAACAGTTTTTTCCTCATAATTTTCACATAAAACCAGACATAACTTTTCACGCATTTGATGAAATATTCCGCAAAAGTTTAAATAACACAACTATTTGTGAGTTCTTTAGAAAGAATCCGAAGGAAAAAGCTCTTTTCACTGTCTTTTCCCCGTCGAGATTAAGCATGTTTTGTAAAAAGTACATGATTAACGTCTTTATCACGTCTTTTTAAGGTCCATGCGTCAGTGATTTCTTAATTACTCGTGAAATAATTAATTAAAAAAGATTTTTTCAAAATCAGTCTGTTCCTAAAATTGTCAAGAAGGTGAAAACAAAAGGTTTTATCTTCAAATTCCAAAACCGATTTTTCACTCTCAACGTTCAACGTTGGTAGAGGTTTCTCGATCAAAGGCGGAAAAAAAATGTATTCTTTACTTACGGTGGCCGATCCGATTAAGAAAGCACAAACGTCAGTGACGGACGTCACCAAGACTGAAACACCGGCGTGTCTCATTGCCAATGAAATCTTCTCCTCCACCGTCCGGTGGTCACGAATCGGTCCACCAATATTGTCCCAACTTTGGACAATCACAAACAAATCGTCCACTCCGATACCGAGTAGAAGAAACGGGAGGACGTTGTGGACAGCGGTGTATTTGAGTTGGAGGGATGATCCAAGACCGTACGAGATTCCAATAGAGATTCCTATAATGCCAATTCCGGCGATCGCCAACAGAACCTTGTGTCCAATTCTTGAGAAGGAACCCAACATGATGGATAGGTAGATAATGACTAAGATGTAACCGACAACGAAGAACTGCAAATCACCATTTGAAGCATCCGCAGAGGCCTTGTCATTTGCCCATAGTGAGAACGTGTAGATTTTGTAACCCGGTTGGTCGATTTTGAATGTTTTTTCAAGTTCTTCTTCCCAGGCATCAGCGTGCTCATCAACCTTTTGAGTTAACAAAGCAACAACAAAGTAGTAAATATTTATGGTGTAAAAGGTGCCTTTCCGTAGACAAGGTGAAACCAGGCCAATCACCTGCGTAGAATACAGTTTTGTTCGAAAACCATCTCGCCATTTCTAACCTGACAACAGATAATGAGCTCATTAGTGTCACGAAAGTGCTACAAATATAAATGCACGCCTACGATATTTTGAACACACCTCCCTTCTTTTTAAACCGTTGAATTTATTTTCTTGTTGCAGACAAGAGAAAAGAAACACTGCGCGGAACTACAGAAATAGAAAAAAAACCTACATACATCTCGCCCCTTTCCTTCATCAAAAACATCTCGTTTCCTCAACTTGTAATCAACTTTCAATACAGAAGCCGATTTTATTGTATTAGCACTGTCCCGTACAACTGGACCCCCAACGAGTCGTTCCACCGTCAAAATGCGGCCAGTCACCGGACTCAACAATCCAGGAGCGTTGATAGTCTTTTTGATTTCTTGAGTTGTCAGATTTTGAATGGTGGTGAGATTGTAGTTCCACACTTCTAATATCGAGGTTGGGTTGCAAGCACCATCAAGCGATGCCCTAAAATAAAAGTTAAAATGTTATTCTAAGACTGCTGCCATTAATTGGACTTTGAAATTTAGAAAGATGAATCTATATTGACAGATTTATTAGGCCTAAAATATGTTAACACGTCATATTCGAGAAAGGCAGGACATCATTGGATGGGTTTTTACAAAAAGACTTTTTTTGCTACCAATTTAAACATATTCTAGAAAATTTCGTGAGGGGCAGCGTCCGATATTCAGACGCAGGTATATAAATGGTCTGGTTAGTTAAGCACAAACAGTAAAATTCTTAATATTTAAATTATTTAATAAAGTCGACTCTGGTTTATATGACCAACGGAAAAGTTTACTATAGTGCCATTGTTTTGAAGTTGCTGTTAAATAAATAGTAGACATTGAATTTCTTTTCTTACATGCGTCTATAAGGTCAGTATGTTTTCTCGATTGCAGGTGTTCATGATTATATCAACTTCTTTAAAACTTACCGAAAACATATATCCTTCCACTGCTTTTCACGTTGTCCCGAGAGCATCTCAAGGACTTGCTTATCAACTTCGTAAAGTTTGAGAAGGCCATCTCTGGTCAGTAAATCACTCCCGTCACTTTTCTCCAAGAGCAGTTTGGAGGTTCTAGACGGGACTGGGAAGACATCATCAATCCATTTCTTGTGCTTGATTGGATCAGAAGATTGTGATACCCAGTTCTTCTCGCCACGATTTTCAGTTTGTAATTCTAAAATACCAACCATGAATAAACCGGAGATGGTTAAGGTAATAAGGATGACTGGCCATGGATTGTGGGCGACGATTCTTCCGATACTAAGAGGAGGTAAAAGAGCATCGAGGTATTGAGCTGATAATCAGAATCTAAAAAGAGCTGAAAATTTATTTTCTTTTATTCATTTTGATACTATACCTCAAGGGAATAAATTTTCGCGGCATTCAATTTCGCGGTTTTGGGTGTCAATCGCGAAATTAAATTCCGCGAAACAGGAATATTCTCACAATTAAAAAATTCACCCCCTAAAATTGGTCTTTTTAGGACAAAATAGGGCTTTTTGTGGATAAAAAAACCCTCAGCCGCGAAATTAAATCCCGCGAAACTCGCGAATTTTGAGCCTTAAACCGCGAAATTAAATGCCGCTAAAATTTCTTCCCGCAAAAATTTCTTTCCTTAAGGTAGTATTATTGTCTCAATCAGAAGTTTATTTTGACCATCTGTAAAATAAATAAAAAAATTCAAAACGCTTTTTAACAGCAAAATCTGGCTTCGTGTGTCTAGACTGTAGACACGTGATGAAAAAAGCAATAAAAATAATAAATAAATACTTACGCTGCAAAAAAGTTTTCCAAATTGGAATTTATCGTATTAGTGAAGGATTTGCAACAACCGTCTTGTTCTTTCTGCCCATCACTATTCACTACCTTAACATCATTGGCGGAGGCGGGAGACGGCAGGGCGGTTCCACCATCATTGACTTGTGGTGCCATGTCCAAAATGATATCTCAAATAATTTCCCAAAATTCTTGATGCAATATACCTTATTTCGCAGCACACTCAACCAACAAGGCGTTTATCAACTCGAACTTTTTATAATATCCAGTATCCACAACCCAGACAGTTTGTTGCTATCTTCTTTGTCAGGTATTTGTACGGACTAACTTATATTAATTATATAACTAATAACCTATGCATGTCGCTTAAACCCACAAACCCTTTGATTACATAACTTTCCCCCTTACTCGATAGTGAGTTTAGCAGAAAATGAGATGATTAAAGGAATCTGCAGGGGGGTATTGTACGCACAGTGTAAGAGAAAAAATGTGCTGAAACGATCAATTATTTTGTGAAATGAGCAAACTGTAGTATTGAAGTGAGTATAATTAACTCTGATGGTAGTAATTCATTTAAATCAAAACATACATAAAATATTTTTCTCCGTGAAACATTACATCATGACCGACCAATCAGATTACAAAAACAACAGATTATCGCGTGCAAGTTACTATCGGTAAAGATGGATTGTATAATAAATGTAAATGAGCTTCATGAATCCTGAGGAGGAAGGTGTACATAATAAAAGATAAGCTCTTAAAGATAAACCTTTTGTGTCCCAACTAGCCATGTTTTGGCTAAGAATGTTGTACGTAGGCGTAATTGAAATAAAACTATTTCATCAATTAAAAGCTTTGATATCCTTTAGCATCAATTGATAAAACGGATCTTCTATCTAATTTAACACTGACATCATCAAAGCCGTGGTAGGTAAACAACGCGTTGACTAATACTGTAAGATTTTCTGAGCCACAAATTCATGATTTCGACCTAATGTTTGATCTGATGTGGTTATTTCACAAAAAGGAGACTATATAGCCCATATTCTAAGGTCCCGAATAAAAAAGGGGTGTCTGAAATTTCTGTAAAATTTCGGCGTCCGAAAACAGTGAAAAAAAACGTCTAATAAAAACAGGGAGTCCGAAAATATTTCGAAAAAGAATAAGCGGGGGCGTTTATTCGGGCCTTTAGAGTACTCGCAACTGCGTTAACGCTATTAAGCGTTCATTCAGCGACCTTAGACTGACTACTCAATTTCCCTCACGTGGTATGGGTTGACCCGTTCACTTGCCAAGCAATAACTACCGCAAGTGGGAATCGAAATTTGGTGCATGGATCAATGTTGATGACCAACAGTCGTCAACCCTCGTCGATCATCAATCTTTCGAAGTGTAACGGTTACATTTATGAGAAAAAAAACACAGTCAGGTCAACTCTAAAAAATTCTTCGTTTCCGCGTTACCGAGAATTTTTTTTGTACCAAAACATTTTAAAAATCATTCTTTAGATGCCTTCAAATGGAATCGTAGAACATCAAACAAACTGTGGCTTTCTTTGAAGCAACCATAATAGCTTATAAATTAGGTTGAGTGGTTGGATAATTGCATAAATTCATCTTATTTTTATTGCGTCAAAACATGCAGAATTATGTAATTTTAAGCCAATCACTTCAGAGAACGAGCAACGGAAAATAAAACCTTGTTATAATTTGGTTGAAAATAAACAAGAAAAGTAAAGTATGGTGATTTAGACCGGCCATCATCCGTTTCTGAGTACCGTAATTTCTCTAATTTAATGCGACCAAAAAAATTATTATTTTGGAGGTGTCGCACTAATGATAGGAGGAAATAAATTGCTTTGAACCTTGAAACTTTTTACCGCACTAATA
>JAUJPO010044188.1:0-17078 GCA_032270745.1 Tiaropsis multicirrata
TTAAAAATCCGTCACTTTTTTTGAGAAAGAGCGTCATAATTTTCCGTCAGTTTCAGGACATGATACATTGCAAGGTTGCCCTCAGCAGACAAACAATGTTATTCCAACATTGATTCAACGTGCAAATAACATTCTGATGTCAAAACAGCGTTGGGATAAACTGGGGCTATAGTTGGGCTCTGACCACTTGAATTAAAATTGAAATTTTATCATCCAAAACGATTTGATGTTTATTTACGCCTGGAAGAGGCTCATTTGGCCGATCTAGAGTGACCAATTTTCCTACCCTAACTATCCATCGGTGTAAATTAGTCACTTTATCACGCATGGATCAAATACTTTGAATCAAATTAACGCAAACACTTGAAAAAAAAATTTAAAAGAAGAGCGGCTTTTAAAAGTAATTTAAATGGTAAATGCTTTAATGCCACGTATTTACGTCAGAGAAATGCTAGGCCAACTTGGGCAATTTTCTTCCTATCCTTAAAAGAAAAGATAATCTTCAGGAACTGTTTTTTTTTTTCTACTCAAGACTCGAAAAGAATCGCAACAAAAATGTTTGTATGGTTCTCACAGTTAATGAGGTCATTTCACCTTATGCCAGCAGACACATGACGTTTTTCAACGTTGTTTCAACGTCCAAATAACGTTCTGACGTTAGAACAACGTTGTTTGGACATTAAAATAACGTTCCGTTCCTGCTGGGATGCATACCTTGCTTACCAGAACTGTAATTTTTAAAAGAATACAAACGCAGAGAGACCTTTGAATATTCATCTTTCAGAAACGTGAAAGAAACAATTTTACGTCAAGGGCTTACAGCTCTCACAGCTCACCCTGAGTATAATATCAAGCCCCTAACGTTGATATGCTTTAACCGTTGGAAGAAGAACATTCCAAACTATGGGATATAATTCATCTCATTTCAATGTTTAACTGTCACGCTGCGCAAGAATTCTCTCTGTGTGAGCTTCCCGAGCTTAAGGAAGCCAGTTTGCTTAGTAGTAGGGTTTGTAGGCTGTTCGGAAAATGGACACTGTTTTTGTATAAATTAATGTATTGGGAGAATGTAAGGATAGCTCAGCACGCTTGTTGTGATGTAATTATTTATGATGTAATTCTATGTTTTCTACCCCTACCCGTTTGGAAAATACACTTTGGAGCAAGCTTCTTTCATCATGAAGATTCAAAAGCTACCGCATTATCTCCAGTAAATAAACAACGTTAATCTAACGTCGGGAGCAATGTTGGAGTAAAGTTGTCTGCCTGCTAAGTCGTAGATCCATTGCCTCTCTGACTACTTCAATGAATTTTTCTTAAATTTGTCACCCTTTTTCTATAACTTATCAGGGGGTTTGGGTCAATAGTCCGGAACCACAAAGTCTTGGCCTAATTTTACGCCCAATTACTCGGGCAAGTTACGGCCTGTGCAAAAAAGAGCTAATTTACCATAACTTTTTCCCACCAATAGCAACCTCTAATCAGCCTTTCGATTTTTTGACTGGATCTTGATAAATACTTGCAGAGTTATTAAGATTTTGAATTTTTGCTGACGTCAGCAAAATCAGTTTTTTCCCATTTTCTTGGGAATGGCTCTTCAAAAAATTATGGAAGGCTGATTAGAGGTTGCCATTGGTGAGAAAAAGTTACGGTAAATAACTCTTTTTTGCACAGGCCGTAACTTGCCTGAGTATTTAAAGCCATAGAAATCGTGGACTCGATTTTTCTTTAGTCTGTGCTTTTGAAATATTTTGATAATCTCATATACTATAAACTGATAGCATTTTTTAACTTTTATTTTTTATGCACTGAAGGTGACATAACGTCGAAAAGCTTTTGCTTAAGTTTTTAAAATGAAAACTTTGTCGTTTTTTTTTTGAATTTTTATCTATAATCATATAATATACTAATTGAGTTAATAGCCTCAGGAATGTATCTCCAAGGAATGTTTAAACAGCCCAGTCTTACAACTCTTACATCACGCCAGTTGAGACGGGCGGGCATATTCACGATGTCAGCAATTATGAAAAGGAGTGGTTTACTAAATGAAATTTTGATATTATCCCAGCAAACAAAGTCATTCAGTTTGGTCGAAGTTAATTAAAATGTTTTTAACCTCATATTGGATCAACTGGACTTTATCTCATTATGTTGATTTTATTAAGCTTTTAATTAAATTAAGATCTCTCAATTAAAATGACTTTTTGACATCAAAACCTTTTTTTAATCTCATCTTATTCCCGAAAGTTTGATGTTTCTTAAAGCGCCTTTAAACCACAAGGTTCGAAGACCTTACTAGACATAGTAAGGATACTCAACTAAGAATAAGAATACAGTAGACTCTCCATAACTCGACTCTCTATAACTCGAACCTCTCCTTAACTCGAACAAATGTGTTGGCACGCACGGTGAAAATTTCCTAACAAACTCTTATAAAAAAACTCTCTATTACTCGAACGATTTTCGATTCTCCTTGGGTGTTCGAGTTATGGAGAGTCTACTGTATAACTCAATTTTGCTATTACCCCAGGCCTTTTAGCTTCACAATCAACGTTTCCAAGATTGGTATCTTGCTTGAACACTTTGCCGACTATTTTCTATTAGAACACGAAACACTTTTTCGGCAAAAACTCCTGTTGAAGTTATATATTTTATCTACTTTTAGATTTACAGGAAAATCTTTGTCCTTAACCGAATGAAATTCCACTCATTCATTTTAACCAGGTTTTAGCATTTCTTAACGGAAATCCGTCAAAATTCCAAAATGACCACTAAGAACGAAAACTATCGGTGAGTGTGGTTATTGCTTCCTCTGGAGAAGATGTGTGGTCTCTGAAACCAATTTGAGACCACTTAATTTTTCCGTAGTAAAGTTTTTTAAACGAGTTTGAAGAACGAAGCATCGAGACAAAAATTAATCTCTATTATTCAAGCGACTTTAGGAGACTTTTGTACTAAAAGAATTGATGTGTGGTCACCAATTTTCATCTTCGCTACAGGGTATACAAAATCAATTATGGTTTGAAAAGTGAAACCTCGCGATAAATGAATTAACATTCTCTGAGAACTACCTTGTATAATTTTGTGACATTTTTTTTTTACTTTGATGGAGAGAGCAAACGCGAATTCAATTAGCAGCACTTTGTATAAGCATACATTCTAATGACAGTTTTTTTCTCCTCATTGCAGAAATTAATTTCCGTTTTTTTCTTTTTTTTGCATAACCATAAGATAGGAGTAGTAATATATTTATTTATTTTACATATTTTCTGATGATTGATGTATAATTCCACCCCGTGTTACTGCGAAACAATAATGAAAAATTGACCAGTCAGTAGCAAAAGACATGGTTTGATTTTTTCATGAGACCGCAATTTCAGTAGTATTAAGAACACTAAGAACATCTTAATGCTGGAAAGCCAGAAAGTTTAAGAATATCCAATTTTTAATAAAAAAACGTTAATGCGTGAAACTAAAAAGCTTTTCAAATTTGTTTTCAAATACACTTCAAGGAAAATACCCAGCAGATACAAGACGCCTTCAAAACGTTTTTCTAACGCCTTCAAAACGTTGAAATAACGCCTTGTGACTGCTGAGTGATGGATGGCAAGATCGAAAGATACTTACTTCTGTGATTATATTGATGTTCTTTCGATCTCCAGCTAGCGGCGTTCGTTAAACCAACCAGGATTGCAATGCAAAGTAAAATCTCCATGTTTCCGATAAAATTGAGATATGTTTTTGTTAATAAATTTTCGTTTGAGAATCTGTGTTCTTCAGCAAAACTGTATTCGTCAAGTATAACCAAGAATGCAAAAACTCTTTTGATGATTCTTTTTTTATATCTGAAATGGAGAACAAAGGTCATACGTAGTTATCGATATTTTTAGAATTCGAAAAATCTAAACTTGAAAATAAGCTCAAAACGCCGTATTTATTTTTAACTATTACTAATCTCATATATTCAATAAAAGTGACAAAGTGTTTACCAAGTCTCAACAGATAGAATTTCTACACCCGATTCACCATCCTCACAACAAAAAAATATGTGAAGGTATGTCCTCTTCTAATTTGAGAGCACGTCGTTCTTTAGTACTATAGTACCTAAAAATCGCTTGAATAAAAGAGGCAACTTTTTATCTCGATGCTTCGTTCTCCAAACTCGTTTAAGAGACTTTACTACGTGAAAACTTGAATGGTCTCAAATTCGCAGGTCCACACCTCTGAATAAAACCCAATAAAATGTACGTCAGACGGATGTTGCAAACTTGATTTATCGGAATATCGTCGGTGACAAAATATGTGATCAAAACCAAAACAATGGAAAAGATCCTTTCAAAAACAAGTTAGCAAATAGCACTGAAAATTTGTGTCAAATCCATAGGCTGGATGTGTGCCACTAGCTTCCTTGTTTAAGAATCAAAAATAAACAAATGATTACATAATGGGTATATAAACTTCTATCGGTCTATTTTTTGGTTACTCAATCCAGAAATAAAAATCTCAAGATAGAATTTCTCTATAATGGTCGATTTCTTAAAACCTCTAATAAAATCATATACACCCAAGCTCAAATAACTTTACACTATCACTAACAACAGAAAAAACTTTCTGAACAGTACAGTCTGACAGTAGATGGATTGTACTAAATGAAGTAACAAAAATGTCAAACCTATGACATCGATTATAAGCTATCTTACAAAACGATTGAAAAAGCGTGTTAAAAGATATACACCAAATCCCTTTCAAAAACAAAGAATAATCGAGCCTGACATTCCAAACTCAAAAACAACACAAAAATCCGATCGAAAAGCTTTTCTTTTAATCTGTATAGCTCTATGAAGCTGTGTTGTGACGTGAGTCTCTCGACTATATCCTACCACGGAACTAAAATAAAAAGTTCCTTGATCCCACATATAGTTTTTAAACATAGAAAAACTCTCACTCTTGTCCTGGCTCCTATTTTGTGTACATTATGTTGCTTTAAATGCGTACTCTGCTAGCATGGCAACCTAACTAAATCAATTTCCTGAGCAGCAATCGAATAAATTTGTCTTCTGAATGACGAGAAAGAGAGAGAGAGAGAGAGAGAGAGAAAAGGCCGAGCACAGTAATTACATCGCTTTTGTCTTTTTTTATTATGTCATCGAGTTGAATACGATAAAAACATCACATACATACTGGAGAGCTTCGAATACAAATACCAAATAGCGCACACAATGTCTTTTTGTCGCTTTAAATCACAATGAATAATAATTTGTGTTGTCCTTATTTAGACTTGGATTGATCATGATGCTCTGTGCAAAATATCTTTAACCTTTTTATAAGAACTTGATGGATATGTAGCTCCTATAGTAAAGGGCACGATGTACTGGGTATGAAAAATGGAAACTTTCGCCATCAAGCCTCAGTTAGTTTGAATTCCCGAAAGTTGATAAAAGAATCAAATCTCTTATTTGCATTTCCTTGTCCGTATTTATTAAAACAAAATTTTGACATTTTTCTTAGCCGAGGAATATAGTAAAAAATCTATTTTAGCCGAGGATTCCATTTTGGAATTCTCGCTTCAACCCAGCCACTATATCAAAATTTTAAAAAGTGGCTGGTGTAACACTAGACGATTCTACCGTCTAAGACAAAATCTCTAATCGACGAAATAAGAAAACGAGAAAATCTTTCGACCGCGCGAAAAGAAATTGTCACGGGTATTTAGGAAGTCGTTTGTTCCAAACTTTACCGCCGCTTTATTTTTTTCTTAACAGCCTTTTTACGGTTTTAAACTCCGCACACATTTTTCCCGCGATTAATAATTTTTAACGGACGATCGTCTAGTGTATCACGTGTATCACCAGAATCCAGTCACGTGATCACGCTAAAAGATTTCCAAAATCCGGCGGCGCGCGTAAAATCACGCCATCCCGCAAACACCGCTGTTGGTGGGCTATTTTTTTTTACTTCCTTACTATTGGCTTTCGAGGTCTTATGTTTTTATATTTTGATTTGTTCTTATAAAAAGAGCGTATATTATTCTTATAAAAAAATCAAAAAAATTCTCCGAATGTGAGAGATATTTCTGATCATTTTTATGCAAAAGATGACGATTGCGGTTAGATGTTGGTAGTCATAGCTCGAAAAGGACTTGATAATCATTCTAAATATTTATCATAATAAAAAAGTAGAGTTGAACTTTGCAACTGAAATTCCAAAGATGTTTCGAATGTTTTTTGTTGTTTTGAAAATTTCATAAGTATTTGTCGAAAAGACATGCTAAAAATTTACCTTTCTGTCAAGAAAAGCGACTGTCAACGTTTCTTTTAGAAGAAAATTTATTTCAATTTCTTTTTTTCTTCAAATTCAGAATTCTATTTTTCTAAAATATTTTCCAGTCAAGAAAACGAAAGCCCTTAGACGCATCTTTACGCCTTACCTGAATCTAAATCAAAATGAGAAATATGAATGAAATGTCGCATTAGAAACCATATTTTGTTTCTTATAAAAATTTGTTTCCAAGAATTACCTCCACTTAAACGAGATTCCAATATTTTATGAGACACATGTCACAAAATTCTTTTTTCATGTGCTTTTTATTACTTGTATGCATGCGGTCGTGAGATTTTATTCTCGAAATACTTCATTTTATCCAACCAACATGCGCACGCAGGAATTTTGTTTACCACTTGGATGATATATTTCTGGGAGGGCTTCCTTCACCTTTATCGATACTTTCAGTATCGTTGCGGCTGAAGATATTTTTGACCAACAAAATTCCTAATAAATTTGGTAATAAAGGCATATAACAAAGATGAAGGCTTGAATAAAAGAGACAATAATAATGCTTCCGTTCTCCAAACTAATTTAAGAGATGAGTGGGTCTCAAAATTGCGACAGGATCCACACCTTTTAGAGGGCTTTGTGTAATCGTTTTTTCCAGAAAATTTCCTTGCCAACCATTTAGTCACCATGTTGTATCAGCGAATGCAACATCAAACGTATCTACCTTTCAATTTGTTCTGATACTGAGGATAATTAGCATTCACAATCGGTATATAACTTGTGCAAGAATGATAAAAACCCGAACAAATTTATTGTTCATATCATGTTATTCGCACCCCCTTTAGATCTCACACAAAGGTTTAGCAGCAATTTACTTCTTGGTTACAATTTGAAAAAAACAAAAATTCAAAATGTGTCATCTTTCACAAAATTCCAAAAATGTTGCAGGAAAATTATGTCATGCATGATATGGTGATTGACATTTGACAAATAATTGTTTTATTATCAGAGAATGAAACAACTATGAGAAGATAAACGAGTACAATTGAGTACCGACTAGTCTGGATCCATACTCATTTTTTCCCATTTCACTAAGCTCACTTTCGAGTCGGGTAAGAATCGAATGTAGACGGGATCCCATCTATTACAGACTAGTCTATATTCAAAGACAAAATCTATAAGAAAAAATAGCCTTTAGTTAGAGGTTGTGATTTATAGCCATGTGAGGAGGAAGTTAACAGCGGTAGATACATATAGGAAATCTTGTTTGAACTGTGGAATACCAGGTTTAATAATGACGACGTAACAATGATTACGTATATATGATGTAATCTTAAAACATTTCACAGATGGAAGTCTTACATACATATGATGTAATCTTAAAACATTTCACAAGATGGACAAGTGTTCTTTAACTGAGTTTTTCAACCTTGTTACCAGTGGCACATTTCTGTGATGCACGGTTGTATAGCTTCCAACCACAGCATCTTGAATAATCTTTTTTCCTGTACATTCTTTCGTTGTATCGGTTGTCAGCCTTTCCAGCACAACAAATCAACGTATCGTTGCAATACATTCGCTTTCCACAGCAGCGATAGTTGCCACAGCGACCTTTCCTCTTCTTGAATAACTATAACAAAATATAGAGAAAAGACAGCCTTAATGCAATTGCAACTTTACGGTAGAAAATAAAATCGTACCTAATGTCCTTTGATTTGAGGCACTGGAAGACATTGAAAAAAAACTAAAAACAAACTATCATAGTAATGTGGGGGGCGTACGGGGTTTAAAATTACCGAAATACCGAAAGATTTTTCCCTATTTCCGAAGCCGAATTTTTTTTTGAAAAGTGAATCATATCAACACAGGGACTTTGTTAGAATTACAAGCCAGAACGAGTTTAACGTTGTACCCAAGTCAAGTTATTATTTGTGCCAAAAACAAAATGCATTTTTTTTTAATTTTTCAGGTTTGTAAACCTATGGTAAACAGTGATACCAAGGTTCCTCAAAATGGATTTTTTTCGCTAAAAATTAAAGATTTATAATTGAAAAGCAAATTAGTGCCTAAGGAAGCCCAGTCATGGTTGGGGGGGGGCGGACTGCGGGGAAAGAAATTTTCGAAAATCAAGGCCTCTACATTGGCTAAAATGGGCTCTAATTAAAAGAAAAAGCAGTTCTCCAATAAAATAAAAACCTGTTTAAAAAGGCTTTCATCTAAAAAACCGTAGTTTTGGTTAGAGAAAGATTTATTTAAATTCAAGTTGTTGAAGCAGAGCAAAGCTGGATCAGCGCAGTTTGAAACTATCTAGCTGGAATGTTTTTCTCTCCTTCTCTTAACAAAATGATAGAAGGACTGGACAAATAACGTAAAAATATAAAAAGGCTGAGGAAGATAGCATCGCTAAGGAGGTCCCACGGTGGTTAGGGCCAACGGACCAAGAAAATCCTTTAAATTAGGGCTACTAAATCGGCTATAACGGCCTTAAATATTTAACCTTGAAAGTCTCTATACAACATGGTTAAATATCACACCAAGATATTAGATTTCACGATCACGCTGAACAGTATAAATAATATCACTGTGTAAAAAACATCCGATCACGTAATCATGCCAATCGCTGGGGGGGCTGTATATTTTACCTTTTACCCGAAGTCTTTAAAATAAAGGGTGTACACAACGCAAAATATAAAAACAAATTAAGTTTACCCAAACACTGTTGGGACCGACGAGTAAGAGACCCACCAGGGTTGGGTCCGATGGGTGAAGAAAATCTTTGAAATTATGTCCTCTAGATTGGCTGTAATGGACTTAAATTAGACAGCACCACCTTGTCTGTATAACAAGGTTTAGTATCACATTGTGAACTTGACATGTTCTCACGATCCCGTTGAACGCTAAATAGACATCAAACTTAAGAACGGGTTGAAGGGAAGGCACTCGTATAGACGACCCACGGGTGTTGTCCTCAAGAGTAGTTTTTTCGGGGTTCTGATAAAAGCTAGGTGCAATATAAGGATAAGAAATTTGAAGAAATTAAGAGATTCATTGTTAAAATTGGAGATAAATGGTCGATAAAAGCACTGCTAGGGTCAGCTTTTTGGCAAATTTTGCAGTGAACTGTAAGGGTCCGAATGTGAAGTCCAATTTTTGGCTGAAAATTCAGGAATAGGACCTAAAGTAAGTTAGAGAAGAATATTTGTGATTCAAAATTCTATTACGCCGATAACTTTTTGCTCTTCTTGGCTCGAACAAATTTATAGACACCATGAAAATGTCCGAACATTTTATATAAACAACATCCCTTCTATTTTTGTCCATATTAGATGCGTCATATATCAACAATGGGAAATTCACAGATAAACCAACTAATCAGATTCAACGTCGTCCAATGTTGACTCTTTTTTTATATATTTTTTATTTGTATAATACAAAATGTTCCCTAAAATAAGTCAATAAATTCAAATTTTTTCCAAATTTCCAAAGTGAAAATGGGTTGATTTCCGAAACCGAAGAGTCTCTCCATCACCAATAAAACCAAACTATTTTTAACACGATTACCGAAATCCCGAAACAAAAAAGGTCCATTTCCGTAATACCGAAATCCCGTACGCCCCCCCCCCCTCCCAGTAATAAACTATTCAAAGCAAAAAAAAGCTAAAAACAGTAAAGTTGCAGCAAACAAATTGTACATTACTTGAACCAAGCCAACTTTTTTCAAGAAATACCGGGTAACAAAAATTAGCTTCAAAAAGGCACTGGGGAAACTTACCCTTCCCTTGCAGCAGACATGGGTATCCACATTATACGCCCTTTGATAGCAACAACTGGTACTCTCCCCATGCTTCCGTTTGGCAAGTTTCCCTCCACAACATATTTGCGTTTGCATATTGTAAATCTCAAAATAATCTCTCAATCCTCGCCGGTAATTATCGAAACGACAGCACCCGGTATTCTTTCCGTGTTCAAGTTCTTTGATTCCATAATTACAACAAATGTTTTTTGTTGGGTCGATCATTCGTCCAAAACAGCACTCGGTTAAACCAGTAGCTTGTTTTAGTTTGAGCTAAAAAAAGGTATGAAAATTGGGATTAAACTGAAAAATCCGTACTTGAGAATATAGTTCTTAACATGTTCTTTGAAGCCTTATATGGTCTTAAAACATGGTATATATGGTATAAAACACGTGTCCTTTTTTTCAACTGCAAGAAAGGGTTTTTCACGCTTTAATACTTTTCTCTCGAGACAATGCATGAGACTAAAAATGGTTGGAAAATAAGAACATCCAGCCTCAACCGAAAAGTTTGATGTTTCTAATAAAAAAAACGTGAATACATACACCGTTGCAGCACACCATTGCTCGTGTGTCATAAGCTTTATCATTGCAACACCGTGTATTCTGCGGACCACCCATAAAATCTCTCAACACTCCAGCACAGCACATCTTCTCTGACATATCGTAAGCCTCTTCACCACAACATCCTATTTCTGCATCAGGGCTGAAATGTTGAGATTTGTTATGATTAACCCTTTCCGTGCCGAGCCCTCTTTTTGGTTACTTTTTGGTTAAAATGAGCTAGGACAAACTTTAAACGTAAATATCTCCTGAACCAAAAGGAATAAGAGGTTGGCTTATAAGTCGTTGAATAGCTGATAGTCTCCTCTTCCTCTCGGTTTAGGCAGGGTGGCGTGGGGAGGGTGCTCCTTTCTAACATTAGTTTAGGGCAAACTGCCTAGTGGTGCAGCTTCAAATCAATCCTTTTTCATTTCTATTAGCTAGAGGACAAAATCTAGTGTAACTAAATCAAGTTTCTTGTATTTTCGTTCACGATGTCACGATATGACCAAAAGTCGGTCAAAATGTCAAAACCTTTTGGCAAATTTGGAAATAATTTGACTTTCAAGGTCAAAATCTCTTCGAAAAGACCAAATTTAGAATTCTTTTGCGCTGCAACTGAATGCACATTTTATTTCCATCAATTCAAAAATTAAGATTTCAAGTTGAAAATAGAGAAGGCAGGAGGAATTCGCCCTCTAGCCCGTGTCGGATATATGTTCCACGTAGAGAAATGAAATATCGATTTGCCGCTAGAAATATCTAATCAGTCAATCGATCAATTCACCTGGAAAGGGTATTGTATAGGTCACTAACGTCGAAAAACGTTTCATGGACGTCAAAACAACATTGAAAACACGCCATTTGACAGTGCACTAACAAACTTATCAAAAAGAAATATCTTTGAATAAAAATATTACTTCGTTGATAGAATGGGTACAACTCGACCAGAACAGCATGTTGCAAAAGCTCTATCATATATGGAATTTCGACAACATCCATGTTTTTCACTGTTGACCACTTCTTTGTTGCAGCATAACTCTTTACCTGGTTCGTATGGCTGAAAGTAGGAGTAGATGAAAAGTTATAATTGTTATCATTATTGTTTTTATCCAGAATAGAATCTTCAGTTCTAGTGAACTGTTATCAATGAGGATCCTTCCTTGCGAAACAATTTTCACCACCGAAGACCCCGCGGGGGATCGAACTTGGGACCCTTCCAGGCTCGGATACAGAGGGAGGCTATAATCAATGGAGGAGAGTGCATTTTATTATCGTATTACCTTATATGGAAACTCTAAGCTCAACGCCTTAACCTCTCAGTCACGGAAACAGAGACCAGTTGTAGACAAAATCTTTTAGTCGGACAAAAAAGACTAAATATTTTTTATTAAAATTGACTAATATTTTGCCCGACTAAAAGTTTTAGTTTAAAGCTATTTTAAACTGCTAAGTTGAACAAAATTGACTAAAAATTCGGAAGTGATGAAAATTTTGTCTGACATGTAATTTTGTCCGACCAATAGTTCCGGTCAAACCCCTACTTTTCTATTCTTCAGTTTAATTCGTTGAATGCCGAGTCACCTGACCGTTAAATGAGGAAAAAGTTTGATCTATTTGTTTTTCCCCGATTTCCCCGACTTTGGAAAATCGGGTTTGCTAAAAGATTGAAGGGTGGGTGGGGAGCCCTCATTAACTCTAGTGTGGACTCTTGATCTCTTGACTAGCACTTTCTTTATTATTAGACTTCAAATACAGTATGGTCCTGCAAATAACATACATTTTTGCCAGCGCAGCATTTCTTGATTCCAGTTCGGTGACCCGTCACAACTTTCCTTTGGACTTCATCTCCACAACAGATATGTGAGTTTGGGACGTAGGCTTTATGGCGGCAACAAAGGTAGGAAATCCTTCTGGACGGAATGAAATGAGCACGACCTTCGCAACATCTGAACCTCTTCTTACTGTACTTTAATTCACAACGCTTTTGTTTGTTGGCATTCTCTTTGGCGATGAGTTCAAAGAAACTTTTAAGACTGTCATCAACTGTTTTGTTATTTGTGTCACCATCAATATCAAAAGTAGCTTTAAGAAGTAAAAAGATTGTTCAGTCTTGGCACGTGCTTATCGTTCGAACAAATCTCAGCCTGCATACTTCCTATGGTGGCTGATTAGTGCCATTTGTAAACTACTTATACTTAGAGGTTCTAAGTCAACTTAAAAGTGCTAAATCAACTTAGAAGTGCCAAGTGAACTTAGTAAGTCAACTTAGAAGTACTAAGTGAACTTAGTAGTGCTAAAGTCGACTTAATTGCAAAGTTGCAAAACAGCGCGGGACTCTTTTTGACACGCATTTAGTGAAATTTAAAAAAGGTCTGGACCCGAAGCAAAATCGAAAATCGCATATTGTGATTTGATAAAACAAATCGCTCAGAAGGCGCGAAAATGAGAGTAAGGCACGAGGAGTGATGCATGGTCTCTACACATCAATATATGCCCGATGCCCTTTACACATCAATGTGTGCCATTTTTGTACACAACAATGCGCGACCGCCTACTTTTTAGCTAGCATTTGGCGTCGACTTAGGACTTCTAAGTTAACTTAATACTTCTAAGTTGACTTAGCACTTCTAAGTGTAAAAATTTTAAAATGGCACTAATCAGTCACCGTAATTATCAGAGAGAATGATTGAAAAATTCAAATTTTGAAAAAAAATAACCCAAACTGATTGTTTTTAACAGAAATATATTGGTATTTAACAAAGTAAAAGTAAATACAGAACATATTTTTGACGTTCAAATTTACGTCTTTCAAAGTCAAAAAGCGTTACATGGACGTCAAAGAGCGTCACATGGACGTCAAAACAACGTCTCCTCTCAAAAAGCTAAACATACCTGTCGACGTGAAGATCTGGCACCAAAACACAAGAACGAAGCAAAATAGCGAAAATAGCGAAATTAGCATTCTGTTTTCTTTTTTTATCTAATAGCTTCAAACTCTTCTACCTGTGACAGTCAAAATCTTTTACTGAATATGTTGTCAATATACCGGAAAAATATTTTCACACTCTACTCTCAATACATACGTCAGTCTCTAGAGTGTAATTTTTGCTTGAAACTGTCTTCTGAGTGATTTTTATGGGGGAAAGTGCTTGAAATAACAGTGTAACCTATTCAACCTCTCCTGTTGTTTAAGCTAAGGATTTTCTACTCCTGTCAAAACACTGTCATGAAGTTGTAAGCAGCGATAACAAAACGTTGACGTCATTATATTTGTTTTTTATCGCGTCAATATGCGTTCTATAGTTATATACGATGAAACGGAACAAAAGAGATGAACACTTTTTTGAAACATGTCCAACGTCAATTTTACACCTGTCTTTCACAAACCCGATATTTATGGAAAATTTTAAAAGTTCATTTTCACAATCCCGATTTTCTAGAACTGGAGAAACCCTCACGCAAATCGGAGAAATCGGGGAAATCGGGGAAAAAAGCCCATTCACGTAATTACGCAAACCGCTGGGGCTCTATTATTTATTCACTTACATATTTATTTATTTAATTAGCTTTATCAATTTTTTACTGGAACAGTAACATGGGTGTCTTCTATAACTCCATCATAAATGAAACCTCTTTTACACCCCTATATCACAGACCCAATGTTTAAATAAATAGAAATCAATGTATCAAGCAAACTTTTGTCACTTTATTTAATACAAATCACTTGTGGTATATAATAGCGTACCCAGATACAAGAATTGTTACATATCTGCTCTTTATGTTCGACTTGGATAGTTTTTACGTCCTTGCAGTGTCCGACCCATCGATTAAACAACAACGATTGCGTTCTCTGGCATTCGCCAAAAGCCTTTTGTGCGCATTGCGTAAATTCGTCAAGATTCTTGTATGTTGAGCATTTGTCCTGTGTGTATTGAACGCAATAGTCTTGTGCAAAGACACCAGCGATCACCAGGAATATAAGGAGAGATGTCATTCGTATGAGCAATTCCATCGTTTCAACAATCAATCAATGAATATTTCTCAAAATCTTGATACAGTGATCAAGAAATGTTTCCAAATTCTTTCCTTCTTTAAATTAAACTTTTTAATTTTCAACGTTCTTTAAAATCCAACTCTTTACATGGAACGATCTTTTATATTGATGATGGAGGATGATATTGATATTGTTTCTATCATCAATTTTCTTTTTTTTTCAAATTTCTAGTGCATATATTTGCTTGATTTATAAACAGTGGAGAAAGCCCCATGTTTCAATCTTAAACTTAATTGTCTCGCGCGTAAGAATCTTTTTATTGCATATGAAATATATTCAAATGTTTCCATCAAAAGTTTTATACATTTCCGAACGAGTGTCCGAGAACAACTATATCGTAATTTTACATTCTGATGTAAAAAAAACTTGATCAGTTTACTTCAAAGAAGTGAGTCTTCGATCAAGTTCTTATAAAAAAACTTGGAAATGAAAATTTGCGGAAAATTTTATTTTGGATATTTTACGTCTATTTACTTTCATCAGCTCTTCATATTTTTTAAAGTGTATTTTTCAGTGGGCGTATGTTTCAACTTCGTCTCAAATGTTAAAAAGAATTTCAACTCATAGCCAGTGTAGAGCGTGGAAGAATAGGAATATTTACATTTTCCCAGTAAATTAAAGATTCTCGGTGAGAATTGTTCATTTCCTATATATATACAGATTCCCGGATTTTCCCGAAAGCTCGTCAATTTTCCTGAAAAGATTATCTAAAATTTCGATGAATTTTACGACTAATTAAACCCATTCAGAACTTCTTTTAAATGACTGCCTGGGTATGGTAGTCCAAAAATATTCTTTAGAGACTTCCCGTTACACTTTTCCCTAATTTATGGTCAGTTATTGTTATTTTCCTGGTAACATATCCTATACAATATGTTTGGTTTTCTATTGTTCTTTCTTAACACAAAATAAATATTTTTCATTTTTATTCTATATAATCTTTATTTCCAAAAAGCAACAGCTGATCAAACTTCGTCTAACTGATTTCTATCAAATTAGTTTTAAACACCTATATATCTTCATCAAAAACACATTCATTTCATTAATATTTATTTCAACTTCGTCTGTTACTTTCAGATGGGCCTATTCTTGAAATATTACATTCTTTCCCCTGGGACCAATATAAATAAACCAGCTGCGCTGGAAGGTCAGCCTAAATTGTTTATATGATTAAAAAGATATGTTTTTAAAAGTCGATTTATGATATACTAAAACGAGTAAAAAAACCATGAAATTTACGTATGTACACAATTAGCATGGAACTCAGCCACTATATCAAAATCAAAAAAAGTGGCTGGTGTGTCTTAGCTAGTACACAATATGGACGAAAATATGGCATTCTACAATCTGAGAGAAGGATTATTCGTTTCTTAATTAGGATAAATATTTAGATATTAGAAATTAGATATACAGATGAACAATAACAACAGATTCAATTTCAGAATTTTCATTATATTAATAACATGCATTTTTTAGTTATAGTATGAATAGTATAGTAATATAAAATTAATAAATTCGCTGTGCAGGTGCTATTGGGGTAGACTACTAAAAACGTAAAAGGATCAACAAAGTAAAAATACTTGCAAGGAAGTTAAATGCAAGCCATAATTGACAAAAATCACACAAAAATTGATACACTTTTCATTTTTTATTAAGCATAAAATTTTAGATTTTCTTAACTAGTTTTACTTAAAAACTACATGTTTTTTATAAGCAATGACAAAATCAAAATAAGGCTTACACCAAGATTCTAATAAGGCTCAATTAATACTTTTGATATGTTTTTGGTTTTTTTATTCAATATCTAGTGAAATGCAGACATACCAGCCAAAATACTATTTTGAAACATTTTTGAAGGCTCGGTATCATGCTTGATATTTTCCCTAACCTGAGTCTAAATATGCTAATAAGTACAACATTTATCTAAGAAAAAATACTTAATCAATTTCCATTTACGCCTTTATCATAATTATCTCAAAGTCCAGGAACAAATGTTAGTGAAGTCGAAAAAATTCATTCAAAGTCTAGAAAAACATCATCTTTGTCAGTTTTGTCGATTATTTGATGAAGAATACTTCAGTCTTTCTGAAATTTACGTAGGATAATTATCTCCAAGTCCAGAAAAACAAACATAAGTGTCCACCATCAAATCGCAGTAAAAAACGCAAGTCTAGAAAAACATAATTTTTGTCGATAATTTGATGAAGAATACTTAGGTCTTTCTCAAAATGACACAGGAGCTGCACTTGATTATATTTCATGAATTTCCATTCATGCTTTATCATAAATATCTCCAAGTCCAGAAGAACAAACATAAGTGTCCGCCATCAAACCACAGTGAAAAACGCAAGTCTAGAAAAACATCATTTTTGTCGATAATTTGATGAAGAATACTTCGGTCTTTCTCAAAAT
>JAUJPO010044199.1:0-17071 GCA_032270745.1 Tiaropsis multicirrata
AAAACATTAAAATGAAAATAAAACTAGAATTTTTATGAGTAAGGAAAGGATTATAGTCGTGAGTTGGGGATTTGGTAGTTGTAATATGGACTCCAAAATGGACCCCCTAGAAAATGGCGGGAAATTAAGGGCAATGATGACCGAATCGGGGAAATATTTCGGAAGAAATTGCGGGAATAACAAACAGACTGCAGAAAAACTCTGAAAAACTTTGAAATTACAAATGACCAGTTCAAGTGACAGACCATATATTGACATAGTGACACCTGTTGACAAAATCGTACAATATAATGCAATCCAATCGATTTGGGGTCCACATTTTGCCGTCCCCCAAATTCGAGGCATTAATTTTCTTTAAAGAAAATAAGCAAATGTTGAGAAATGTATATTTATGTATGCATGTATGTTTATGATAATAATATATGTAGTATATGCAAACAGCAACAGTCAACTCAAACACCGTCAACTAGGTTACTTTTCTCCACTTTTTCCACTTTCACCACTCCATTTTAACCCGCCCTCTTTAATAGTCCCGTAATATATAGAAAATATTGTTTTTTACAGAGTCTTTTACCATAGATACTCCTATCATTGTCACCCCTGCCTAATTATCTCACCCCTTTTTATTTGGCAATCAACTTTTTTGAAGACGTCGGCTTTCAAAATAAACTGCTATTTACAGGAGTATATTGACAAAAAATATTTTAAAGACCTTCTGGAAATTTTCAATATTAGCATCTCTTGGGTATCAAATTTTATAACAACTTTCATTTTGTCTTTTGTCAATTATCTATCGATTGTTCATCAAATTCAAACAATGATCAATTTTATGGCTTAGCACCATATTTTTATTCAACAAATTTTGGCACTTGACATAAAGCACTTTTCAAATAGAAACTTAATAGAAATTTCATCGCCTGACAAAGTTCGAAAAAGTATACAACCCTGCTGATGCCTCTGCGACAGTTCAGGTTCACTTGTTGCATGCCCTAAATTAAAAAAAATTGTAACCCGATAATTTTCTGGCTTGCTCCAACTTTGTTAGTAACTAACAGTACCCAACGCCAGAATGTCTCTCCCAGGGTGCCTCTTTTGTCAGTCGTCTGGATGATATTACAGTCTGGGAAATTTTCCGCAATTAGCCATGCAATAACACGCTTACACAAAAAAGTGACATTTTCTGCCCAAGCTTCTCCAAGCAGGGCGGAAAATCAAGCGTGTAATTACACATTTTAAAGACGCTTTTCTACGTGATAGCTTTCAAAACAAAAATATTCCTCCAATTTGCCAGGATAAAATTTTGAAATGCCAGGACTATTTTTCGCAAAATTTTATGGAGAATCCAATGGTAAAATCAGTTTTAGTCCGTTTGACCACAATTTAGTCTGTTTAAAAAAAAACTGAACCCCATTATTTCTGCCCAAGCTTCTCCAAGCAGGGCGGAAAATTTAAGCGTAATTGCCCGGTTAGTGATACGATAAGCGTACAATTGCAATCTTACTGCCTGCGGGAGTTAAGCGTGCAACAACGTGGATTTCCCAGACTGTATTACCACCATCGCATCCAATTGCAAAACGACCCTGCCCCCGGAATCCCCCGGAAAATTCCGGGGTCGACATAGGTTAGATCGCGTTCCGGGGGTTACCGAAAAAGTTAGATGAAAGAAAGTCACCCTAAGTAAGCTAACACACAATCACCACAAGCCGATGATGAGCCTCTCAAGAGGGATTTTAAGTTCAAGTTTAGCAAGCTTAAGATGATCTCCCCCGGATCACCCCGGAAACCCCCGGAATCCCATTTTCCAGGGTGAAGGTTAAATGCAATGATGGACCGATTGTGTAGGTTTAGTGCGCCCGCTCCTGGAACCTCTTGGATTTATCACAGACTACAAGTACAACCTATACTTTTATAGAATTCACACAAATCAAAGACTTTACTTACAGAAATAACAAAACCAGATTCTTGTGCCAAATAAAAGTTAAAAATATAAAGTAACAACGACAAGTGGCAATCTTGTCTTTATATTACATCTATCACATCTTACCTTGCAGCCAAAACTGTTTTAAAATCTAACAATAAATGTCCATGTATCTGCTATAGAAAAGAACCAAAAAAAGTCAACTTCTTTGATCATTTTGTGAATTTTGCTGAAAAAGTTTGAATGTGCAGTTTTTCAAATCTCTAGTTTGTTTTGATAGAATTTGCAATAAAACGCGTCCGCGGTTACACTAACTCTTAGAAAATTAAAGAATATCTTAGTGAGTCCGTCCAAAGATACTTTCGTTTTATCAAAAAGATCTTCCAATCCAACCACCATCACGGAAGCTGATCGTAATACTTTCGCTATGCGAAATTAATAATTATTATCAGTTTCGAAAGCTTAAAGCTTTTAATTGTCAACACAGATGATTAAATGTGTCGGGCAATTATGGTTTCAGTGACGAAATTTCTTTAGTGTATAAAAGAATTCGGAAGGTTTTTGGAATTTGTCGCTACTCCTCGAATTTCTCAATTCCTTGGATAGCTAGCTGCAGATCTGTCACCATTGTTACTGAAGAGAATAGATTCAACTCAGCTCCACAGTTCAACCATCTTAAAGATCCAATGACCTCTATAATACACTACACAGGCTACCCCCCTATAGATTCCCGTGAAAATGTGTGTTGAGTTTTAGAGAAAATTCGTTTGTTGTTTCCGATTTCTTCAGGGTTTTCTCTTCTAAAAATTTAAAACAAAACTCTCTGTAAAGACTGTCCTCAAAGCAGTGGTAAAAACTAAACCCTCCTATTGCTATAAGAGAATTAAAGCAATGCAAAATGTATAAGATTGAGACAAGTCGCTTGTGTAAATACCTTTAGAGATATAAATACCGCACACCTGAGTGTGCTGAGCGTGCACACTAGAACGTGCTCAATTTTTGCGCACCGAGTGTAATATTCACCAAAATTTAATGCAAAAATTACCAAGTATTTATCATGATTAAAAATGGTGTTAAGATGTTCGTGCACTCCCAGGCGTATTCTTTTATACTACTTTTGAACCTGTGCCCGAATATCTCTGTCTTTGAGTTTTTGAGTTGAAAGATCTATGATAATAAAGGCGTTTAAACCCAGCAGACACACAACGTTGTTCCAACATTATTTCAACGTCCAAATAACGCTCTGACGTTGAAACTACGTTGTTTGGACCTGTTGGGTAAGATTAACGTCAAGTTTCATCATTGATATATCTACGACACGTGTGTAGTTGCATGCACGTAAGTATTCTGTTTTTTGATTTTCCTCTTGACATCATTAATTTGGCGAAACTGTTTTTAATTGATACCAATTATGTACTTCCTCCTTGCCTTGTATAAATAGACCCCGTGCAAGTGAGAGAGAGACATTAAACAGTTTTTAAAGATTTGGAAGAAACAAGCAAACAACTTGGAAGACCAATCACAATGTGGCATCTTTTACATTTGACTTTTTGTCTACTACTGGCGTCCATCGTTTCATCTCTGGGATGTCCTGGCGTCTGCAACAAAGGAGCTGTTTCTAAGAGAGAAGGATATTGTTCATCCTTACCAACCAACGTTTGTGGTGATAAATGCAGCTGTTCTGATGACCCTCACATCCAAGATGGATATTACTGCGAATGTCGTGGTTGCCAACTCAAAACGGATTGTCACTCTCTATTTACCGCTGGTAATACAGCCAGCGGAATCTACAGAATTGTACCGGGTGGTACCCTGATGGATGTGTACTGTGACATGAATGCAACGTACCCGGCGTCGTCATGGAAACGTGGCGGCTGGGTGGTCATCCAAAGGCGTGTCGACGGATCCACGAATTTTTTCCGCAATTGGGAATCTTACAAAAACGGATTCGGATATCTTCAAAACGAACATTGGCTCGGCAACGACAACATCCATACTTTGGCCGCGAATGGTGTCAACGAGATTTGGATCGAGATGACTGATAATGCTGGATTCACCAGAGAAGCGAGATACACCAGTTTCAGTATTGGCAACGAAGCAGCCAAATACAAGCTGACCATATCTGGATACTCTGGCGACGCGGGTGATCAATTGGGAACAACTACACACAACGGACAACGATTCACAACTTTTGATTCGGATAACGACGCCGCGTCAGGCAATTGCGCCCAAATATACAAGGGTGGATGGTGGTATGGGGAGTGCCATCAAAGCAACTTGAACGGTAAATATTTCTTCGGTGGTTCGAATCAGTATGCACAAGGAATCCATTGGCATGCTTTCACAGGCCACCACGATTCTTTGAAAAATGTCGTCATCAAAATTCGATAACTGGAGCCAATCAAGCCAAAAAGAAGACCATCAAATTTACTCATTCTTCGCTTTTCTTCTAATCCAAAGGGACAATTTTAGGGACAAAATATTTTTTGGAGCAATTGGTATCTCCTAGTAGTTAACTTAATGTATGATAAATGATGTACAATTACTTAAAATTTTCATATTTTAGTAATTTAAAATTTCTATAGGGCCATCTGTAAAAAATTGTACGTTTCCGGTCCGCGGGTCAGTAAAATTTTGTCCACCCGGGCGGCCGGAAATTTTTTTTGTTGTTGTAAAATTTGAATCTAAATATTTTCCTACTGCTTGTAAGTAAAGCTGGTTTTGGAAGTTTTCAAGCTAAATCACCGTATTAAGTTAAATCAGTCTTTTCGCTATTCTGTTTTTCAAAACAATTATCTTATGCAAATAACGTATGATTTTTGTTGAATTGAATCCTGATTGTTAGACGGCCGGTTGTCTCGTTAAAAAGTTTTCACCCCGGACGCAGACCGGAAACAATGATTTTTTTAGAATGGCCTAGCAGTATTATAAATTTCACCGATTATCGAATCTAACGTTTATTTAGTATTTCTTATTTTATTTTTTTATTATAATATTTTGCTCACTTTGTTTTTATATGTTAAATTTAATTTGAAAAAATAAAATGGTTATAATATTGACGAATATTATAGTAAATTAGATTATTCTTTACTTTGTTTGTTCATTCCGTAAGTATTCAATCCCCACAGCAAATTTGATTGGTTTTACACTCAATAACATAAATGTCACTAAATTTTGCTTAAATTATGAGGATTTTTGAAATACTTTTTATAAAAAAGACCGGCAAAAGAATTACAAATGCAAGAAAATGATTTCTCTTCTTCTCATATGTTCGTCTTTTTTTCCAGGGAGCGTGGATTCAACATTTTTCAACTGCGGCCCCATTGCGGCGAGGCCGGTCCAGTTCATCATGTGGTCACAGGGTTCATGTTGGCTGAGAACATTTCACACGGTCTCCTCTTACGAAAGGTAAAGTAGTCACTACCCACCCTTCACTGGAGACTTGTTTTTGGACCTACCTGGAGGTCCTATAAATTAACCCTTGTCCGTTCGTTTGTTCGTTTGTTCGTTCGTTATTAGCTTTTCTCGAGATTGGTTCATTAGTTTTTTCTGATTTTTTGCACACAGATGGGTATTCCCATCACACCAGAAACCCTCGAATGTGACGTAGTCCGATTTTTGAGAAAAAATATTTTCGCGGCCAATTTTTGCCAAAAACGGCCTGAAAAAGAGGTTTTTGGGGATTATTCGAAATTGGTTCATTAGTTTTTTCTGACTTTTTGCACAAAAATGGTCATCTGAATACCGTCACATGTGATGGAACCCGATTTTTGAGAAAAAATATTTTCGCGGCCGATTTTAGCCAAAAACGGCCTGAAAAAGAGGATTTTTTTTTCTTTCAAAATTGGTTCATTAGTTTTTCTCTGATTTTTTGCGCAAAAAGGTCCTCTGGAAACCATAACATATGATGGAACTCGATTTTTGAAGAAGATTTTTTGCAAAAACCGCCTGAAAAAGAGGATTTTGGGGCTTTTCGAAATTGGTTAATTAGTTATTTTCTTATCTTTGGTATGAGTATCATCGTGGGTAAAAAAAGGTTAAACACTTGTTCATGAAAAAAAAAATTCCCGACGTAAAATGGCCTTAAAAATAACCCTTTTATGAGTGAGACAGGGGTATTTTAAGATATCAATTAATATTTCAGACAGGGTCTTTTTTCAATTGATATGAGACAGAGGTATTATAGTTTTTAAGGATGTTGACTATCTGAGAAAGGGGTGTTTAATTTCTTTCAAAGATACGCACATTCATCAGACAGACAAAGGTGCTCTTTCCTTGGTATAATGGCTGTAATTCGCCTATTAATTGACCTGTGTTCGTTCATTCATTCATTCGTTCATTATTATGGCCTTAAGGGTTAATTTCATTTTATAACCAGGTAGGTCCATCAAAGTATCACTTTTTGTGTTCACTTTTGGCATCAGTACACACTGTTCTGGGTTATGGATTCCCGTGAAAAAGTGTGTCCAGTTTTGGCGAAAATACGCCATGTTGTTTCCGATTTCTGCAGGGTTTCCTCTGCTAAAAACGGAAACAACATGGCTAACTCGCAGTAAAAACTTTCCAGACAGTGAGAAGCCCGATGCAATAGACACGGTTGTAAATTTTAATGGGCTGCGCCTTGAGTTTCTTTGCAGGAAATAGTTGATCATAATATACTCATTTTCCTAGTTGAAGCCTTTTTCATATCAGGTGATATCACTTATAACACCATAGTTGTAGATGACTCGACAAATATCTTTTAAACTAATATCTTTCCTAGTATTTGGCTATAAGGCGAGACAAATTTAATTTGTTGTTCTACAGGTCCGACCGACCCCTTGTTTTTGCTAAAAATGAAAAAATAATAATAAATCAAATTTTCCATCATTTTTAGACCTAAATAATTGTTGGGAATGATTTCAAATGTCTGAAAATATTATTATTTTTATCGACCCATTAAAAACTGATGTAGAACAATAAATTAAGTTTGTCTCGACTGCTAGAATAAACTACCCTATCCCTGTGTTACACCTCCTTGATTAATCACTGCTGCAGCTAAGAATTTTTCATATATGGTCAGTATCAATCATGGCGTTCTAAATCAGATTTTAACGCTATAGTAGTATTAACGGTTATGATGAATTTCTTTTCTTCGTCCTTAGGTTCCAGCGATGCAATATTTGTACTATTTGGCACAAATCGGCGTTGCTATGTCACCCCTTAGCAACAACAGCTTGTTTTTGAATTACCATAGAAACCCCTTGCAAGAGTTTTTCCAACGAGGTCTTCTCATTTCCATTTCGACAGACGACCCTCTGCAGTTTCACTTTACGAAGGTAAATACTTGTTTAGCATATGTAGAAATCTTCTAGTTAAATAATCAATAGCAATTGATACCTGTTAATGAGTCGAATCTGGTTGGCTCCTGATTGTCCTGATGGTACAAATTAATAGCCCTTTTCATAAATTACGTCGCGACCAACGATTGCCTCGTTTTGAATTGAGCGCTATGGTAACCGAATCCCAAGGGAGCTTGTCAAAACTTGACTCTATTGATAGATGTGTCATTTTGAGTGACGTGAGACATAATCACCTTGGTAATTATATGAAAACGAGGCAGTCGTTGGTCGTGACGTAATTTATGAAAAGTTCTATTTATTAACTGTTCAGGGCTGCTACATGAAAAAGAACTATGGGTTGGAGGATATAATAAGCTTCTTCTCGTAATTTACTCTCGGGCCACTTTTAAATTTTTGACTTCTGGAACCAGTAACGGAGGGATATTTTCTATTCTCGTCTTATAGGAAGCTTTAATGGAAGAATACAGCATCGCAGCACAAGTGTGGAAGCTATCACCAACGTGCATGTGTGAATTGACTAACAACAGTGTTCGAATGAGTGGATTTGAACATAAGGTGAGGAGTCTCATTCTATTGTTGTTGTCTAATTTTATAGCAAAAATTTGACTTATATTTTCTTTCTCTAAGCAAGAATAACATATTATAGTAGACCCTGGAAAACCTACTGTGGAATCTAGAACATCTTTGAGAAGTTCAGGGGAAATCAGGGAAATATTTATTTTTCCAAATCTCAAAGAGATAGATTTTTGTGTTGCCAGATATATGTCTATTGTAACAATTGTAAAAACCAGAGAAGAAATTTTACCAGAGAAAATTGCCTGCAAATTTGCTGAAAACTTCAAGGAAAACATTTTTTGAACCCTGGATAAAAAAAAGCGAGTCATCTTATTGACATTTTCTTTTGTTGCAGGTGAAGCAACATTGGCTTGGCGACAAATATCTACAAGGGGGCCACGAAGGGAATGATATTTCCAAGACCAATGTACCTGACATCAGAGCTTGTTATCGCCATGAAACGCTCGTCGATGAGTTACACATCTTGTCAACAGCAGCCAACGATGCTATTGCTTCAGGATCAGTAACCCAAGTGCACAAGCATTAAGCGAGTTGGGCTTTTAGGGCTTGAGTACCTTTTGACAAATTGCCTTTCGATTTCCTTCTTAAATATATATCACTTATCTTGTTGGAATTGATAGGATAAAGATCTTTTGATATAAGGTTCGTAAATGAGGGAATAGGAGGAAACTCAAATAGGTCAGACAGAATATTAGTATTAGTAAAAAAAACGAAATCGAAAAAACATTTCATAAATTGTAACAAGATTCGATAAAAGAGGGCCTACCACATGCTATATTTTGTGTTTGAATAAGAATTGAAAGTCAAATTTTATTCCTTAAAAAAAAAAAAAGGTATTAAAAGGCTAGCATTTTGTCAATCGGTCGTGTATCTGTTATGATACTTCTTCCACAAATTTGAGGCACAGATTTTAAATTTCATTTAAATAAAAAGTGATGTGATATCAATAGACGATATTTATTTTAAGTTTAGTAACCTTTAAATTTCGTAGTCACTTTTGTCCGATAAGGTGAACATTTTTAAATAAATAAAGGGCGAATATCAAGAATTTTCACTGAAATTAATTACACAATAATCACACAAAAATCATGCACAATTTGTAGAGTTTGTTTAGAATCATCACATTAGAATCTAATTATTTTATTTTTGTTAAAATTAATGAAATGATATAAAATACTGTTTTTACGTTTTTATTGATAATGTTCTGTAGGAAAATAAATAGTTTTAGAATTTGATTTTAACCTGTATAATTTTGTAGCACATTAGATTATTTAGTATTGCCTCAAAAAGCCTAAAAGTTAAAAAAAGTGATATCAATATAATTTTCTTGAATTTATCTTAGAATTGTTATAATAATTTTAAAGTTGAAGTTTCATTTTTATACAACATTATTATATACTATAAATTGTTATTTTAGAGAAATCTTATATCTTAAAATTTTAAAATGTTTAGATGATGGGTCTCACTGTTTGAAAAATGTGTCATAGAAATATTTCAATCTTAACTTGACCATATCGTTCTTTAGTACGAAAAATCGTTTGAAAAAAAGATAAATATTTGTGTCGCTTCTTCGTTCTCCAATCTCGATTAAAGAACTTTACTACAGAAAACTTGAGTGTGGACTCAAATTGACAGGTCAACAACCTCTTAGTTATTTATAACTTATGTTTCTTCCAATGGGAGGAGAGTGGCTGATAGTAACGCCCATCATAGTTTAGACCTAGAAGCATATAATTTATAGTTCCGAAACATCGGAGGGCATATCTATCTAAGAAATATAGAAAATAATACCAAAAAAAAATTTGTAATCTGTTAATTTTTTATTAAGTTTAAGTTTTTTGTTATATATAATTATTATTGATAAAGGAATCTAAAAATTTATTATGACTTTTTTTAAAGATATTCTGCATTTTTGTTAATTTTAAAGAAATAAAATAGAACAATATTCATCAAATAAAATGTTCTGTTTTCTTCAAAACTCAAAGCTTAGCAGAGGGGAATTTTGGGGAATCAATATTTAGCCAACGTGTACTGCATAATATGCTATACAAGGATTTTCAAATAATAAAAATCGACTCAATTGACGTTCTGAGAGGAATACTCTGCTATGGTCCATAACAATGAACAAGATAAAGAGGTTGATTAGTTTCTATGTACTATGAATTTATAAATTTTCAAAATATGCAAAAACATATGGAATCATGTAAATATATTGATTGCATGTAAAAAATGTGTATATATGAAAATGTATATATATAAAATTCATATGGAGACAAGAGCGTCAAGTTTTCTATAGAATCAATTTACACACCATTTCTTGCCAGATCAAAATTCACGAAGACATCTTTGAAGCCAGCAGGAAGCTCCTGGAGAAGCTAGCACCTGAAAATTCGGTTGTTTTTCATTTTTATAATCACTTATTTGATAACGTGTGCATGTTCAAAGTTCGTACGGAATTAGTTACATAAAAATCATTTTGAAAGAACTATTTAAATGATTCTAAAATGATTCTCTTTTCATTTTGCTAATCAGTCAGAAAAATCATATTTTGAGGCTAAAGTTTGTACAAGTATTTCATTTACTGCTCTCAAAGGTGCCATCATCAGCAGGGATCCAAAGAACTCTACTGCAGTTCCATCATTTCTTATTTTGCAAATCAGTCAGAAGAATTAAAAAAAAATGATTTAAAATCTGTTTTGTTAGAGTTTACTGCACCTCTAAGGTGCCATCATCACTTGTGGTAAATCATCTAAAACAGCTGCACCCATACCATCATCATAATATTTGCAAGGTGGTGGTTGTGGTGAGTCTTGAGGTTTATTAAAATATGATGAAAATCCTACATCATTACAAAATTGTTTCACTTCTTCCTTGTATCTATGGTGAAACTTGTCCAAATCACGAGCGTAAACATACAAAGCAATTCCGTTGGAATCGGTAACAACAGAATATTCATATAAACCACTTTCGTTGTTGACAGGTCCAAGCTTGATGACCAAATCTATAAGGTTAAAAAAAATTGAAATGATATTTCGTATAAAGAAGTGCCAATACCTCAGAACACGATACTCTTTTGTGCCTAATTGTAGAGGGGGTCAAAATGCATTTTTTTTAAATGTTTATCCCAAATTTATTTCAAAATGGCCCACCACCCTATTTATCAAAATTTGACAGTGAGAACCACCTTCATTTTAAGCCTTTTTGGGTTAGAACACCAAATTAATTTTATTTTGACCCCCCTTTTAGTTTTTTATCCTCAGAACACCCAACCCCTGCTGATTTAACCCCCTAAAATTAAGCACAAAAGAGTAATAAGGGATGGATTCGTTGAAGTATTACATGATATCTATAAAGCAAGCCAAAATTTCACATGCTAAGGTGCGAGAATATGCCAGCCAGGGGTGGTCGATTTTTGGTTGGGCGGCATAGAAAGAGTTTAGAATATGAAAAATTCATTTCTATTGATACAACAATATGAAAAGTTGTGACGAAAAAAGAATTCATTTACATGGTTCAGGATAAGGCGCTCCACTGATCAGAACTTGAAACGATCCAGCATTTTTTATATCAGGTCTCACAACTTTGGCAACAGTTTTCAATTCGGGGCCAAAAGGATTACCATCTCTTGAATATTGTGTACTTGAGAAAGATGAATTGTCGACTGGGATATCTAAAGAAAATAATGTAATCAATTTAGAATTCTAGAGTCAAAAGATGCGGCTATGAGCAATATTTTGCATATTCTCAAAATATAAACTAATTATTCACTAGTTCATTCCTGGTTATTCACACCAAAGCTGAAAATTGGAGAATTCAGGCATTTTAGACAACTCAAACAAAGTCTTCCCAGCAGACACAGAACTTTATTTGGACGTTGAAATAACGTTTTGTGCCTGCTGGATTACATGTGCACCAAGTTTATGTTGACAAATTTGTTCACTGAGCTACATTACTAAGCTCAGTTGACGTCAATCGATTCTTCGATGATAAGTCTCTGTGAGTAACTGATATATCAATGGCAGTGTTTACTTCCCTAGCACTCTGTCTTGACTCTTCCTTGGGGAAGTGGTCGAGAATCAAACATGAAATATCGAGGTGGAAGTTCGTCATCAAACCTTTTACACTTTCTACCAATCGGCCTTAACTTACATTTGACAACGACGCACATTTGGTTCTGTTCTTTTGATTTAGCCACAAATTCATTGTAGAGTACCTACAAAAAAAGAAAAAATTCAAAAAATTAATGTTTTTCTGTTCAAAATTTTCAAAATTCAAAGAATAAAACACCTCATTAAAAAGAAGTTTATCATATATCAATTTCTGATTTCTTTGAAGGTCTTTGAATGACTTGAAGAAAAAAACAAATCAAAAGTTTGTCAAGCCGTTTGAGAAAATCAAAGAACAAAAACTTAAAATATTACTGTAATTTGAATCTGTGAGTTTACAGGTCATTTATATCAGAACAAGCCATATAAGAACACAAGGGTTCGAAAGCCAAACAAGTTAAAAACATATGCTAAGAACTGGTAGCTATAATGCTATATACTCTTGGAACAGCTACATTCAAAAGCTCTTTTTTTAGTAAAATCATAAACATAAGAAGTATATTTTAAGGCTTGATTTCTCTAGTCACAGTGCTCTAAAAAACTATGTATATTCTTACCTGATACCATGAGCCGGTGTATTTGGAAATATCCAATGTTTCAACAGTATCCGGAGCATCACCGATAACAAAAGGATTCCATGCTACTGCAATCAAACTTATTGATAGCCAGATCCTCATTTTGACCTGGTACAGCTTTTAACTTAAAAAAAATGAAAAAATGACATTAAGATTATTTTTACAGAAAACAGCAAAAAGTAAACTACTCTGAGTTTTGTATGCTATTGCTGACTACACTTCACAAATGTACTAGTGAAAGGCATAAATCCAGATAATATCTCTGTTATCACGGCGATCTAGTCGTGTTGGAAAATATATACTAGCATAAACCCTAGCCTTCTCTATGTCTGCATCTCTCCTAATAAAAGTTCAGGCCTAACCCTACTCAGCCAAAGCCATACTTTTGAAGATATTTTTATTTATTTATTATTTATTTATTTATTTATTATTTTACTTTTAATATTTATCATAGCTTTTAAAAATTACACACAACACATTTTTTATATTTATAAGCATTTAATTCTGACACAATTTTTTTTTCTCTTATATTAAGTCTGAAACACTACCAAACCATGCAGTTCCCACTTACTAAGTATCTAATAGATATAACTGAAATCCTAAGTTTTTACTGCAGCTTTCTTTTATTTCAAAGTTTTTACTGTTTTACATATTTTTAATTTTTCTTAATAGCTTTTGTTACTTTTGTTCATCTTCGAGCTTCAAACTCTGGCAAGGATCTTGGGATCCACACCACGATTGGTTCCTGTAGAAACAAAAGGAATCTCAGCAGTTTTTCATGTCAATGATTGATTGTCAATGATTTCCCTCCTGCACTGAGTATAACCATGGATTTGTGGTTCATCAGGAATTGTTACAAAAATGTGCGTCAAGTGCACTTTTGAATTTTTCAACAGGAATGTTTTTCAAATTTCTTACGCTTTTAGGCATCGCATTGAATAGTTTTGCTCCTTGTAGAGTCAGTGTGCTGCCACGTAGTTTAGAGGTTTTTGGATCAGCATGTGTAATGACGCACAATCGCCCCAATCTTGGGTTTTCTTTATATTTCAATCCATCATTTACATTTGGTACCAAGACATTCACAAATTTTCCATGTATATATAATACAGTATCGTACTCTTCTTCTCTGAAGGGATTAGATTTTCAATTGTTTGAGACATTCCCAATAATTCCGATGGGTGTCTTTTATTTGTTTCAGATAGAATTTCTGGATCTCTTCCAGTCTTAATGAGTCCCACAGCACTTGGACATAATACTAAACAGTATTCGAGAATTGGGACCACAAGAGACTTGTAAAGTGTGATCATTGGTTTTAGGTGAGCGCAAGGAAAACGTTAGTAAAATCCAAGAGACAAGATTCTTTGCTTTCTCTGTAAATGCATTGATTTGGTATTTGAACATACAATTATTGGACATCAATACTCCCAATCTTTGACAAAGTCTTTTGTTTCAATTTTCTCCCCTGATTGCGAGGTGTAGTAGGTTTGTTCCTTAAAAACTTGTAAATTTGGGCCATAATGTAAGAGTTTAAATTTGATGTTGTTATCAATTGTCCATTGATAGATAATTTCATACTTTTAATTCTTAGGAATGTATGCAAATAAATCTATAGGAATAGATATAGAAATGGAAGTGTGAAAAATCACAGAAATTTTGACTAGTTTCTTTTGGTTTAAATAACTTGAGCATTAGTAGTCGTAGGTAAGAAATACACCAAAGTACACTAAATACACCAAGTTTTTTCAAAAAACTATTCTAATTCTGTTTAAACAGAGCACCTTGGTTTTCTCTGATCCCTCAAAATCCCCGAAAATTCCCTCTAGCAGTTGGATCAACTTCATAAAAAATAAGATTCAATTTTATTTGCCCATGTTCTCACCTCATGAAGTAGAACTTTCAACTGAACTCTAGCCTTCTTTGTCCTTCTTTTATACCCATGGTCGGTCTAGTCGTGTCCATAAAGACTAATTATTAAAAAGTTAATCTCACTTCCTAATTACCATTTTGGGAAATTTTAAACCTACTTAAAGTTGTATACCTCTTTTCTCAAGATGATAGCTCCAACAGCAAGCACAGTTCTTTCTCACATTTTTAACTGCTGTATTCGTGATGGGGTCTATCCAGACTGCCTGAAAAATTAGATTCAAAATTTGATGTTGGCAACTATAGGCCAATCTCTCTTCTCTCAAACATTAATAAAATCTTTGAAAAACTCATACATTTTAGACTTGTTCGTTATTTTGATAACAACAATATCCTCACAGATAAACAATTTGGCTTCAGAAAGGGTCACAGCACGAATCATGCTGTGATCGCTCTCACAGAACTTTTTTCTGAGGTATCTCATTAGATTCTCCTTTCCAAAAGAGACACACAGATACATAAAATTCTTGTTAAAAATGTCCTCCAACCTTAAAAAACCCCTTTCTTTGTATGAATTTTAAAGCGTACCAGCGTTCCATACGTCACAATTGCAGTGAAAATTAGATTATAATGTGTTTACTCAAGCAGATTATATAGGTCTTTTTCGTCTGAAAATCGTAAAAATGGCAAAAAGAGCCACAGATAGCAAAGACAGTCGTAGTTTAAAGACAGGGAAAGTAAACCTTCATAGCACCAAAGGTTCTTCTTGGGTTCTGATGAAAAAAACTTTAAAATTGTCTGTATAAATCAGATTTTCTCATCTAAAACAAGCCTTTCATAGAGAACTTTATGCAATCGGGACGTCACATACATAAAGTGAGCTAAAAAAAGATGGGTCTTTCTGTAAACAATGGAGGTTGCACAAAATAAAATATGTTTTTTAATGGAGTAAGAGACGCTTAGTTCATTCATGATTAAAAAAATTTTTTTAACTGAACTATCCTTTTAAGAAAGCCTTTGATACAGTAGAAATTGATATCCTTCTCCACAAATTTGAACACTATGGAATAAGAGGACCAACTCTTGAAGTCCTTAGATCTTATCTTACAAACAGAGCTCAACGTGTAGAGATTAGAAGTACATTTTCAAAATTTATACCTATTAGACACGGGGAGCCACAGGGCTCAGTCCTAGGCCCACTTTTATTCATAATCTATATTAATGATCTATACATCTCCCTAGAAAACTCTACAGCTATTCACTTCGCTGATGATACTAGTTTAATATGTTGTGACAAATCAATCAAAAAACTTAATAGGAAAGTCAATCGAGATCTTGCTCTCTTGGTCCATTGGCTGAGAGCTAATAAAATCAGCCTAAACGCTTCAAAAACTGAACTCGTCTTGTTTAGATCTGCTAGGAACACAATCACAAAAAAATTGAATTTTAGGCTCAGTGGACAAAAACTGAATCCTTCAAAGAAAGTTAAGTATCTTGGTATCATAATTGATGAGCACCTTGCCCGGGATCCTCAAATCCATGATCTTACATTGAAGCTCTCACAAACTGTAGGGTTTCTTTCCAAACTTAGACACTTTGAAGACTTTAAAACAATAATCTCTATTTATTACTCGCTTTTTGAATTCCATGTTAGTTACTGTCTACAAACCATTGGATTTATTACACAAGCTTCTCTCGAGAAAATTGAAGTCCTACAAAACAAGGCACTGAGAATTATACACTTCAAGACTCCAAGAGATTCAGCTCGCCCTCTGTTTGTCAAATCTTCTATTCAAGCCATCAGTAAACTACTTAAAGTTAAAAATTGTCTTCTAGCCTATGATTTCATCAAGAGACTAATACCAAGCTACTTTTGTCTTGATTTCCTCAGACTCACACCAAACCAAGAAGCCACAAGACAATCATCTCTAAGACTCGAACCACCAACAACAACCACGGTAAGATATGGCTCCTTTAGCATAGCAACCCTAATAACCAGAGATTGGAATGACCTCCATTCAAAACTTAAAATCAAAGACTTGAAAGAAATTTCTAAAGATACTTTCAAGACTCACCTTCATTGCTATCTCCTAACTAAGATTGCAGAACCTTAAGTACTAGCTTCCTGACTCTTTTTTTCTTACTCTTTTCCTTATTTCTTTCCTTCTCTCTCACTCTCTTTCTATATCTCCCTCTCTCTGGTATCTTGTCTCTTTCAGGATCTGGATCCTTACATTAACCACCTACCTGTGTTCATCACTCTTGTGAAGACTTAACTTTAGGTTACCTCGAGCCCACTAGTTCCCTGGACCATTCTTCGTGTGTTATACCCTTCCGTTTATTTCACAGCATGCTAGACTTTAAAGCACCATTCTATTTTACTCTAGATACTCACATTATTTAGAACTTAAAAGCTAGCATTTTTTAACATAAAAAAGACATGTACATATTTTCAGTAGATTTTATCCTACCTGTACATTTTACACTAGAGCATTATAATACCGGTAAATATATTTATCTATCTATCTATCTATAACGTTATCTTCTATAGATATACCTAATCTTTTATAGATGTCTCTTCCTAATCTAGAGTAATTTGTCATCATATTTAGAGTTTTTAGGTGTGAACAAAGAATGTCGGGTCCCTTTTATGCCTTTGTCATCGTAATTGACTTCAAAGAAGCTTTCCGC
>JAUJPO010044221.1:0-17062 GCA_032270745.1 Tiaropsis multicirrata
TCTGTCCGGTGATTTTTCCAGTTATTTGCGCACCGGACAAACTACACCGGAATGTCCGGTGAATCGGCAGGGTCGTGGCCCGAGCAGGCCCAGAAATGTCCGGGGCATGCCTAGGGTCGTTCGACCAATCGACCAAACAGCTTGTTCAGTTGATGCCGAGGGTCCTAAACAATCCTGATACGAGAGAAAATCTTTGATTTAAATGCAGGGCAGGGTATTACCCCTGGGCCTGGAAATGTTCCGGGCAGGATTCCGGGGGTTGTCCAGGGTCTTCGAACAACAGGCCCATAAATGTTTGAGCCACACCGTGAGTTGTATTTCAATTGTTCCATTGAATTATTAAATTGAATTCACTTGGTTCTCATTGGACTTGACTGAATTTTTACAGCTCTTTCTAGCTAACTACATACAGTACAAAAACAAAACAAAAAGACGACAAAAAAGCAAAAAAGCCAAAAATTCAAAATGTTTTCACAAAGACAATGAATTAAAATTGTCTTACAAATACTACCCATATTGCATGGAGTGTATATATGATCACATATGATATTACAAAAGTTGCAACGAGTTGCAAATAATGAAAAACTGATTAAAATTCAAAATTCTTCCTGGCTGCCTGCCCTTCGTTGACGACGTGCTTTTCCAAAATGAGTAATCGCCCTCCTAACGTTAACACTTATCCTAATAAATATCGCCAAACGGCGTTGAAGAATCCTATTTTTCCTTGTTCCTCGCAAATTGAGAGCATCGCTTTGCGTGAAAAGCATTAAAACAGTATTAGAAGTTAGGACAGACAGCATCACTTTTTTGGATTCATTAGAGGGCGGCAGGCGGAGGAGGCTAAAGATGGGGGTGGGGTGGCATGAAATCGAGATTTTCTTCGATATGATTAGGACCATAGTCACAAGAAGAGATGAAACCCAGGCCCAGAATGAATATCGGAAGAATGTCATCAACGGAAAATTCAAACGTTCATTTCCGGTACGAGGGCGGGTCTGTTCCCTATTATTCGCAATTTAGAGTTTGAGATTTTTCAAACTAATACTAAAGTCTGTCGCAAAAAGATTGTCAGTAAAAAAATCTCTTGTAAAAACTCTCATGTAAAAACCAGGCCGAAAACTGGTCCGATTCAGGGATTTTACCATTATATCATGATGAAATCAAGCTGTTTTTTGGGATCCCGAAATGCCGATGTTTTGTCAAGAATACTGAAATACCCTAAGGGGTAAACCACTCCCGAAAAGGTGTACAATTTTGATTTTCTTTGATTTTTTATTCTTTTATATGATTTTTTGACTTTTTTGTGATTTTTCTGTCATTTTCTTGTGAATTTTTGCCAAATCAGATCCATCGTACTTTGGACATAATCTCCAAGCAGCCCGCCTCCAACTCACGGGACGCTGTGAGCCCAATGGTTTCTCTAAAAGGATCTGCAGGGTTGGTTACTTTTCTCGTTTATGGTTTTCATCCGTTCATCCTACACATGAATATAAAATTAAATTCCTGTACGAAACCCATTTAGCCTGAGAAGTTGAGTAAACAATTCTCATTGTCACATGGAAAAAAAAGCCAAGTCAATTGTTGTTTGTTTTATAAAAAGTTTAACTATTTTTAGACTTTTTATAAGGGCGTTCAGACTACACGATATTGCTAAGTATGGCAAAGTTGATCAGGTATGTATATGCAAGATAAGGGGGTGGGGGTGGGGGTGCTCTTTGATACATCGTGATAAAATATCTTTAATCCTTTTATCTAAGTTGATAAGATGAAGAAAACTGGATTTTTGGGCGGTCTTCGGGTTCAACCGCAGAACCCTTGAAAAAGCACTGCAAAAGACTGGCTTTGATTAAATATGAAGAAGGCTATTAAATAGAATTAACGATTTGGTTGAAAAATTAACATACTAAATAAACAAAAGTAATACAAAAGAAATAATACAAAAGAAAAATAACAATACAATGTAACAAACAAAAAAGTTGCATAAAAAAGTGTACAAAAGAATTCTTCCAAATAAATTACTAGTATAATAGTTCATAAAAAATTAACTAAAAAAAATCTGTTAGGCGAAGGTCCAAGTTAATTTGTTGTTTTACGGACCAAGCAACTCAAAAAAGAGGGTCGGTCGGTCGGCAAAAAAATAAAAGTAAAAGTTGAATTTCACCCATGAAACATCCTAAGATGGCAGGAAAAAGTACTAAATCATGACAAAAATGCGAAATAGAAAATTGGAAGACACGGAAAGGGTGACTTCGTGGGAAAAATGAAAAATTGAACATAAAATTCTCAAAAACTCAGAAAAACCAAAATTGGCAGAAAATAAATGAAAAGGACTACCAAAATTCAACTTTATTTTTATTTCGACTTTTCGAATGTTAAGGTCGGGCGGGCCCGTAAAACAACTTATCAAATTGGTCTTGCCTTAACTAAACTCAATTACAATATTATACAAAGTTGTATTACGCATTAGCTCAATGTAGTTCTGGTCCCTAGGATAAAAGATTATCACGTACCCCAGCAGACGTGGAACGTTATTCTAACGCCCAAACAACGTTGTTCTAACGCCCAAACAACGTTATTCTAACGCCCAAACAACGTTGTTCTAACGCCCAAACAACGTTGTTCTAACGCCCAAACAACGTTGTTCTAACGCCCAAACAACGTTATTCTAACGCCCAAACAACGTTATTCTAACGCCCAAACAACGTTATTCTAACGCCCAAACAACGTTGTTCTAACGCCCAAACAACGTTATTCTAACGCACAAACAACGTTGTTTCAACGTCAGGACGCCAGTTGTTTTACGTATTAGCTCAATGAAGTCTGATAAAAATATTTTGAAAAACCTTTGTGGTCACCTAATATGATTATGTTGGGCTTTTCCAGAAAAAATCCATATTCCCCTTATTGAGGAAGTCGATTTTTCTTAACACCAGCCCCCTGGATATCTGTGCTGAAAATTTCGAAATCCCCTGGATATTCTTGGTCTTCAAATTTTAACTCCCCTGGATATCATAGGATATTGAAAATCTCAAACCCCCTGGATATATTCTGAACAGGTGGGGGTATGGATGTTTCCTGAAAAAAATCCAATAAATGATTGTCTACTATGTATATTCTGTATATTCATGTATAACTCATTTTTGCCAACATATTTAAGTATAAAGACTTGTCAAACCCATCATCTTACCAAGTCTATGTTTTCAACGACGTACCGTCAACCGGGGCAACTTAGGATCATCCAGTCAAACACGAGACAACCAAATAGTTGGTCTTCTTTTCTGACAACAAGTTTGTTTTGACGATTTCACCAGGACAGCGTTGAATTTTACTTTCGGTATCAAACACCAACATTCACAAGATCTTGGAAGTTCGGCAAAATGGTGTCTGTTCTGGCATTCCATGTTTGACTGGAGGATCCTAAGTAGCCCCGGTTGACGGTAATCTTTCACAAGTAGACATCCTAAAAACACTGGGTGTTTGCCACTCCTTTTAAATTCTAAACAATAAAAGTGGTGGCAGAGACCCGGCTTTTTGGATGTTTTTGTAGAAGAGATTACGTAATGGATATCAGAAAATGCGTTCAGTTTAAGACTGGATCTTCCATTTCTCTTTGCATCGAGGCGTCAAGAAAGCAGGTGTGACGTAAAACCATACAAAACGAATTTGTCTTTATATTAAAAATTCTCCACGATCATCGCTGCAGTAACCAACACCAAATGTGAATCAACCTACAAAAATACGAAAGAAAAAAGAATAAATTAATTTTGATTCCCCGTCCTGTTTTACGTAGGTCGTTGGTGCAGCGGGCGTTTTGTAACTTCCTCTCCAAGACGAGTGGAGAGATTCAATTATTCTTGTTCGTTGAACAAATTAATTACATCATCAAGAGCTTGGAAAGTTGAAAAGACTTCTTGTGCCTGCTGCGAATTGACCAATGTTTGTTTTCCCTATAGAAAAGATTGGGTAAATGAGCTCTCATGTTTATCACGACGTCTCATTCTTAACCAATGGAATAAGCCTTTAACTTCTTAACCAATGATTGGGTCAAACAGACGCGCGCTGAGAAGAACCTTAACCCGGTTAACTCTCAACTTGTCAAAATTGCTACTTACATACAACGTGCGTACAGAAGAACAACGTGCAATATGGATTTGATTCAGTGATCATGTATGGTACTGGTGCTTTTCAAGGGTTCGAAACTTTTCATTAGTAAAGTCTGTTAAACGAGTTTGGAGAACAAAGCATCGAGACTAAAATGTGTCTCTTTTTATCAAGCGATATTTAGAGAATTTTGTACTAAAGAACGACGTGATATCAAATTGGAAGTTGAATTATATGGATAACAAGTTGGTTGGAATGGTTGGAATAAAGTTACTCTAAATACATGCAAAGTAGACTCCATTTTTCAAAAAATGTGAACACGGGGAGGAGATTGGATGGGGTGGGAAGGGATGGATGGTTTCTTACCCTTAACAAAACAGAGAGAAGAAGGTACCAAGGAGGTTTCTAGTCTAATCACCACCATAGTCCGGTCCCTGAGCTGCTAGAAGACGCTCCATTATTTCACGACGTTGACTTTTTGAAAGCGCGTTGGAATGCAACAATTTTAACAAGCGAGATAAAGTATCTGTACGAGAATTTGTGTCTGTGTCTATTTGGGAACGATGGTTGTTAGTACCACGACTTCCAAAGGGGTAGGTTTGGTCACCACCGTCCTTGGGCTCGGTCCTAGAATGATGTCGATTTCCGAAAGGGTAGTCTTGACCATTAATATTGCTACGGGAGTCACTATCGGTCCAAGTGCGGTGGCTCCCTCTATTAGGGTTTCGACTCCCGAACGGGTCGGTGTTCCCTTCATCCTCACCTTCGGCAGGCAACTGACTACCATCATCAGGCAACAGTCCACCATTTTTAGGGCTGCCTCCATCTGCGTCTTGGCCTCCATTTGCGTTTTGGCCTCCATCTGCGTTTTGGTCTCCATCGGGGTTTGTTTGGTCTCCTTCGGAACGCTTATTTTCAGGCGTAGGTTTGGTACCAACTGCTGCATCAGGAACTGGTGTATTTGCTGTAGGGACCAACCCTGTCTCTGTGTTTGAGGTTGAGTTACTGACAGATTGAAAACCACTGAAATCTTGTTCAGTTTGATTCTTCTTGGGCATCGGTTCTCCAGGCGCTGTATGGTTACCAGCTAGTTCTATTATCGTATTGTTTGCTTGACCTGACAAAGTGGAAGGGATGCTAGTGGGTCCCTCTGTTACAGTTTTGTGCAGTGTTGATTCGTCGGGTAGTCTTGGGCCGCCAGCCTGTGCGAATAAGAAAAACCAGTGCGAATAAGAGGAGGGTATGGAGCTGCCAAATTGAGCCCATTGAAGTTTCCCGTAGTAAAGTCTCTTGAACGGGTTTGTTTCTTTTATTCAAGCAATTTTTAGAGACTTTTGTACTAAAGAACGAAATGGGCTCAATTTGGCAGATACATTATATGAGAGATCTAATTTAGACAAAATTAACATTTTGATCTATATTTCAATATTTTTTGATAAGCTTCAATTTTTTTTCAGGACAATAAACCAATTATTGAATACCATGTCAAGATTATTGAATTTGATGAAAAGAGTTACTTTTTTGATTTACCAATATTTTTTCTCCTAGAAAGATCACATTGACACTGAAGATAATAATAATACTTACATTATCAGGCGTTTGGGCGGCAGAGGGCGTAACTGTTAAATTTATTTTGGGCGGCGTGTGGGTAGGTCCGTCTGTTGGAGGTAAAGTACTGATGGGTGTTTTTGTACTCGGTCTCCTCCTTAGATGACGTGGTCTGCTCATTGCTGATGCTACAAATAAAGAACAATAGAATATAATAAGTAATAGGGCAGGTTGGCAACCTTGGTGAAGCTACCTGATGTTTCATGAAAAAAGAGAACGATGATTTTTTGAAAATTAAATTTCTTGTTTTATTTTTTTCCATATCTTTTGAAAGCCTTGAGCAATTATGATAGCTCAAAATTTAAGTTCGCCATTATGCTTTCCAATGAAAAAAAGCTATTTTGCTTCAAATTTCACTTCAAATTTGTTCCCTTTTTTATGAAACACCGGCTAGGAGCCACAGCAGTATAGAAGGATACTTCCAAACTTTCAAATTCACCCGCGCGGGCATAACTATTCGCGCGGTCACCTTTGTTGTTGGTGGTGATAAAAAGAATTCTAGTTACCATTAACAACAGCGATGTCTGCGTGAATCATTCGAATTTCGTCTTTCTAGAATGAGAATCATCATGTAATGTACATTTCTTTCTTACAAAATACCATATACCATATATCCTCTAATTAGTACGAATAAATTATTTTGGCCAGATGGAAGGAATTTATCACCTCTAATTATTACTACGAGTTCATATTCACTAATTTCTGATTTTCCTCTAATTTAGTACGATAAAGGCCAATTTTTCCTCTAATTATAGTACGAGTAGCAAAAAAAACGACGCAAAAAAGCGGGTATGGAGATGAATTTACTTTTAAATCGGTGAAAGAAAAACTATACGATCAAATGAGAGAGAAAGTTTTCGAGGAGCTTGAAAAGTTTGAAGAAAGAAGAAAAGTTGGTAGAAATAAAAGTTAAAAAAAAAAAAAAAAGTACCACAAAGTGTGTTTTAATTTTTCATCCCCTAATTTAGTACGAATGTAGTCCTCATTTCCTCTGATTATTAGCAGGACAAAAAGTTCAGGTTCCGAAGTAACTTATTTCCTCCTATTATTAGTACGACCCCTCCAAAAATAATTATTTTTTCCGTCGGATTAAACTAGAAGAATGACGATAAGAATATAAGGATTCGAGGCTAAACAAATTTAAGATCACTTTCAATATTCCAGCAAACACAATACTACCTAAGGGGAATATTTGTTAAAACGGTACTATGTGCGAATTTGGATATCGCGCTGCACAGCTGCCTATTTGTAAGGATTGCTGTGAGTCATTCATAGTAATAGCTAATTATCAACGCGAAAGTTGAAACAAAACGCAGTGACTGCAAATAAGCCCAAAATTTCAAGATCCCCATTTTTTTTATTATTATTATTATTAGGAATATAAATATAAGTTGTTTAAAACACATGACAGGATCCAAAAGTGAAGCTAAAAATTAAGTACTTTTTGGGGCAATTTGACCCGGTGACGTCACTAATAACCCTCCAACTACTAACTATATAGATATAAAATAATATGTAAACACTTCTTATACGGTATCCCGATCTTAAAGAGAGCGAAGCGATGTTATTGTAGCGACATGCGACGCTGGCTTGCCAGCTAGTTATTATTATTAGGAATATATCTTGATTTATAAAGATTAGGCAATTGAACCAACTATTTTTGAAAATATTTTCTTCTAAACTCAAATTTTACTGTTGATTTTGAAGTTTTAAATTTTTCTGAAAATAGCCACGTTTTAAACTTTTGAATGAACTAGGCGAGGATTGCCGACTTCTGAACTGATCTGAAGATTTGACGTCAATTTGTATTATTTATAGGTACCTAGAGGTCAAAATATCGTTTTCGGATCAGTACATAAATCGGCCAAAGGTCTTCTATATACTTTTTTGAGAGCTTTCACGTGGTAAAGATGATTTTTGGAAGAAACTGTTTTGAAAATGTAACATTATTCACCCCTCAGAGTGAGGCTTTTAGTATGTTAATTGACATAAAATTTCATTTCGGACGATACCAAATATGCTAGTTGGTAAACTTTTGCAAGTAGGTCAATTTTCAAAAGCCTTTTTTTAGTAGTCTTTATCCTTTTCAATCACCTTTACCAAAAACAGGCAGTTTTGAGAGTTTATCTTTTCCACATTTTCACTTTGATTAAAAATATGTGGAAATATTCGGCTATTACAGCCTTTATTAGGAAATATTTATCCGCATCTTTGCGACTCTTGTTTCAAAGCTAGCCAAGATTTTAGTAGGTTTTCAAGGTTTTGACCAAGTAGGTGCACTGTAAGGGTAGGAAATTTGACAACATCTTTACAATGTTTCAACGTTTTAAAAAACTTCTCATGTCTGCTGGGAAATACTCTTTTAACAAAATTTAAGGCAGTTCAAAGAATCCATCTTTCACGGATAAAACTGCCAGAACTTTACTACAACACAAATACAAATTATATAAAAAAGACCATACCAAGTCAATGAATGTTTGATTATGGTGAACAAGCTGACCAAAGACATCTTGTGTTGCTTTCCTCAAGTCACTTATAACTGGTTCATATTGTGTGCTGAACTCAGTCTACAAAGAAAAATGGGATGCCAGAATTCATGTCTGTTGCAAAAAGATTGTCACTATAAAACAGTTAATAAATATGTAGAAACCAGGAGGACACAAAATAAACAAAAAGTAAAAAAGTGTCACTGTCCTGGTTTCTACATGGGAGGAATATTTACTGACAATCTTTTTGCAACTGGGCTAGATAAATTTTAGGTGTATAGCCAGCCCAGGAATCTAGGATTTTTAGACAATCTTTTGATTGTTTTCACGGGGTCCACTGGCAGCCGGCTCAGGTTATCTATGAGCTGAACCAAAAACGGAAAGATAGAGGAATCGAACGGGGATCTTCTGGTATGTGATGTTAACACTGCAGAATAATTTACTCAGCGAAGAAACCAGATAGTCCGTAAAAGTAACCATTGTTCAAACAGGAAAGGTCTTTCGAGTAGTTCAAAACTATATATATGTTATCTACGAAGGTTCGATTATAAGTCACATAAACAAAGTGCATCTTCTCCCTCTGAGTCTGTTGAAACCAGTCAAGCTTTTATAAAATAGGAAGATAGAATAGTTGACTGAATTTACTCAGCGAAGATGATATCGACTTTATCGGGCAAAATAATGTCGGATAAAAGTGACGAAATTTTTGGGAAATGATGAAAATTTTGTCCGACGAAGAATTTTGTCAGTCGAAAGAAAAGTCCAAAAAAAAGCTTTTTAGGTTAAAATTTGCGACAAAAGTGACGAAAATATTTGTGGGTGATGAAAATTATGTCCGACGAATAATTTGATCCGACGAAAAATTAGTCGACATTGTTTTGTTTGATAAGGTAGTCCAAAAAGTAAGTCACTAAGGCAACAGGAAGATCTTTCGAACACTTTCGAAGGTTTGTGAGTCTCTTCTAGAGGCTTTTACCTTGAAATCAGTTAAGTCTTGTTTAACATTCAGCATATTCTTGGCAAGCCGCAACAAATCCTGGTTGTGTGTCACATTGAATGTGTGTAGTTCTGTCTGGAGTGAAGCTATTTGCTGAAAAAGTGAAGCAGGAAGAAGAAATTTAAAACATCTGTTATCATACATTGGTAGAAAATGATGTATAATTTTATTCAACTATAAAGGATGACGTTTAGAATCATACCCCCTGTTGAGGACGCTTACACTAGTCACTAGTCTCCTGGATAACCGTGCAAGTGCTAGTGCTGAAAACTCCATGGATATCTCCGCTCTTTTAATTTTAGTGTAGCCAAAGAGCGCGAAAATTAAAAGCAATTAAAATTTCTTGATTATCGAATTAGGGAGCATAAACTGTAAGACAAGCAATAAAAATTGAAGAAATATTTTTTACCAATTCAATTCTATAATTTTATTTGCCTGCAATATCAGGGGACTTGTACAATAAATAAAAAATTATAATGAGATTTAGCAGGCCAAGAAATTACCATCCACTAGACGTACATCCATGGGATGGCAACCTGTTCCTAAGACCAGGATAACAAATTAAATCGTATATTAAGTCAAAGTCATACCTTTGGTAATGAAACAGATCGCTGGTTATCTCCTGTTGGAGATGCTGTTTTTTCATCTCCGGTTGTTGTCTTTTTAGATGAATATTCTTTTAGCATTGCTTCTACATCAGTTCGTGTCATGTAGGAACTAGTAGCAGGGTTAGGTAGGCCGTTCCCCTGCGAAGTGCCTTGCTCCTATGAGTTGAAAAGAAAACAAAGATATACCTTTAAGAGGAGAGGATTTCGCGGAATTTAGTACAAAATTGAGCCCACGTCGTTCTTTAGTACAAAAGTCTCTAAAAATTGCTTGAATAAAAGAGACAAATTTTTGTCTCGATGCTTCGTTCTTCAAACTCGTTTAAGAGACTTAACTACGGAAAACTTTTCGGCGAAATGCCGTGAAATACAACTATTTGATACAAGAATCCCATAAATGAGCGCGAATTTTTTATACTTAATCTACCATTGAGGGAGTTGTGGCGAAACAAAAACTCATTTTAGAAACATCTACCAACCCCTAACCCCTAATTTCATTGGCGAGGTTACGTTAAGCGAGATAAATCGGGAGAAGGCGGGGACGTGTAAACGGGCGCCAATCGGGCGTCCCAGATTTTACGGGGGAATGGTCACAGGTCGCTATAACACTCGCTCGCTTAACGTAACATCGCTAATATTGCGTAGTAGGAAGTGATCAAAGGGCATTTATATTTAGGGAGGAAGGATAAATTGCAATAGAAATTCCTAATTTCTCAGTCTACTGCCAATATATTAAAATAACAGATTCTACAAAGAACATCAATACGACCGGTTTGTGTACTCTGGGTGTAATTTGGTAACAGTTTTTTTTTCATTTTTCATAATAATTAAATCGACTTCTATAAAATAAAAATATGGTTAAAGTATAAAGAAATGAAAGATGAAAAAATATGGATTAACACTCCACAAGAATTCTTTTTTATATAATGGAATGAATGTATTATTATGTATTCCAACAGGTAAAATAACATTGAGTACACACCGTGTGTTAGGGGCCTACGGTTTTGGCGGGTGTGAAGTGGTTCGGGTGGTCAGCACTTGACACGTTGCGAATTGTCATCGTTGTTGCAGCTTTTGAGAGACTTTTGAGAGCATTTTAGCTGCACGTCTGATCAGCGCACGTCATGTTGCGGCTGTATGTTCGCTTGATATCGTCGAGTAACAAACACTACGTTGGCAAAACTTGCGTAACATTTAAGAAGCGCAATTATAGTTCTTTCTCTTGTCACACTTCAACTCTGGTAGCCAGTTCGCCGGCTCCGGTCCGAAATTTTTATTCAGATACTTGATAATGTTTCTCGGGACGTTAGAGGGAACCCCTTCAATGGTCGTCCGTATCGGCGGGAACATTTCGTTGACCCTCAGTAATGTTATGCCCGAATGGTAAACAAACGTAAGCCATTCACCGGGCACAACCTCGCCGTATTGTTGACGTAACTTGATTTTGTAGAACGGCCAAATGTCAATCTGTAACGTATTAGTTTTCGAAAACCTCAATCTAGTTTTATAGTCTTCAGTCTTGTCATACACGTAACCGTATTTCGATGTCAAATTTCCAAAAATCTCGTCCCACACACGCGTTTTAAAGACAGTCCCGTCGACGTACATATCTATGTCGCCATCGTACGGGACCAACCTTTGGTTACGGTACCAACCTATTACGGCACCATCCGTAAGCGTATACGTGAGGTTACGTTTCACAAATTCAACATCAATATGCCGTAACATTTGTAATAACTTTTGACGGCAACACGGTGGGACGTTGCGCCTTGCTTTTCTCTCCGTATCGTAATAAGGAAGTTGCGAACACGATCCCGTATCCTTGGTGCACCCTTGCCAAACAACCGTCTTATTAGGCATAATGACTTTCTTAACGATCTCATTCTTAGGATAAGAGCACGGATCCTTTTGGTATTTCTTTGTCGGCTTATAGATCAAAGTATAATCAGCCCAGTTGTAGGCCCAATCGTAGCACTCGTTTAAGCCTTCGTGTTTATCCGGCATAATGATACGTTTGTAATAGTCTTTAGGACCTCCGTCGTAATTCCAATATTGGTTCAGTTTAGCGTGAACCGGCTTGATGTAGTCTCTCATTTTCTGTTTCGTCTCTTTCATATAAGCTAAAAGCTCTTCCCGTGTTTTGAAGTTACTCTGAAATTTAACCATTGGACGCCCATTTCCGCCCACCACGCCCTTAGTTGTTGGTTGGGCGGAATCAAGGGTAGAAAGCGGTAAAGAAGGGGCTGTTGAAACCTCCTCTTTCGGTTCTGCGATTTCATTTGATCGGCTCGAATCATCATCTTGAACGGGTTTGACTGAACTTGAAGCAATCGGGGTTATCGGGTTTTTCGCTTTTAGCAAGCTTTTGTTATTATTGTGATTGCTTCTGGTATCGCCAGAGCCTTTCTCGTCTTCTTCTTCTTGATGCTTCTTTTGAGGAGAATCAAAAACATTCTTCAACAGGTGGTCCATTCCCCAATGTTTATTTGCGTTACCATGGTTACTACTAACAACAGCGTCACCCCGTAAGCGTTCCTTATTAAAAAGACTTTGCAACGTGTTCATTAACTTTGCAGTTCTAGACGGATCTTTCGTTCGCAATTTGGTGGAGAGCTTCTTTTTCAGATACAATTCTATAACGTTTTCAATCTGGTCTTCATTTTTCAAATCGCTCTCTTCTACCATAAAGTCACTTCCTTTCAAGAGATTGTATAGTGTGAATACACATAACACAATAGCCAGTGTTCTGATTGTACTGCTCCGTAGAAACCGGAAAATTGAATTTAAGAGATGCATACCAAGCAAAAAACATGAAATTATTCAAAAAGTTAAACTCCTTTTTATTTTACCCAATCCAGTCTCAATACATCAAGTACATCAAAAGTAGCAGGTTATTCGCAAACTATTTTTCTGATCTAAAAAATAAAATGTTACAATGTTTACAAATGCCTACAGAAATCACCAGAACGCTCACAGAAATGATTTTTTCTGATAAACAACAAAATATTCCTTTAAAAACGTCACTCGAATTAATGTCAAAAGTTATATTACAAAAACTTCCAGTTCGTTCTACTGCCTAAAGCCGCAATTTCTTAAATTAATTAAGAAACAAAATTAAAGAACAGGCAAAAAAATTTTAAAATTTCTTCATATTTCTGAAACAGGCAAGAAAATAATAAAAAGCCCAAAACGGCGCATTTTCTAAGTAAAAACCACAAAGACCCATTTCATTATGACCCACTGTTTATTACTAGAACGGACTTTCAAAGCCAAAAGAACGTCTTTCTTCTTTCAAAACAAAATCAGGCGAAGAAGAAAAAAATGAGAAGAAAGAAAACTATGTAATATATAACAGCATCCGCTTCCAGTAAATGACTTCCGCAACATTTGAAAAGAACAAAAGGAAAAGCTTAAGCTTCCTTATTATTGTGAGCTATACTTTACTAATTGCTATTTAAAATTTAATTGATTTGTCTATCAGTAATTACCGCTCTTATACCATCAGCTCTATCTGATCAAAAACTTTCACATGAAAAACAAAAAGACTTAGAGCTAATATTTATCTTAAATATTGTCGGACGCGTCTGGTTAATAATAAACTCAGACTGATTGTTTCTTGATAGTTAGGCTGTATATATTCAATTAAAATTGGTTTGGAATTGTCGGCATAAAAATTTCATTATTTACAAAAATGCTAAAACTTTTCATTATTTATGCATTTCTTAGCATTGTTGTTTCAAGTTATGGCTTATTATCTTTTTAGACACCCGGTATAGTACAACAAGAAACCAACCAATAACCTTCAGATCAAGTAAATACCTTTTAATCATTTAAACACTAAATTTTAAACCATATGTCTCGCTGACCCAAACTAGATACAAATGTTCGACTGTAAACTTTCATTAATATAACACAATAAAAAAAGATGTAATTAACAAGACGCTAGCTATTACATAATGTTTCTAATTATTTTTAAACGACTTCGTAAATACACAAATAACAAGATCACCTCAATGATACTTTATATGGTACAAGACGTCATATTACTTTATATAAGAACAACCATATAAGGATAATCTAGGATAAGATTCAAAAACCTAAGAACAAGTTAAGAACATTTTAAAAGGAGTATACGATGATATTTTGAGGCCGGCGTCTATGATAACGCAAGCAGAATTGACATAAAAGAAAGTTTTAGGCATCATTATAGAATTTTAATGTAAGCTGTCTCAAAATGGGCTTTCCTAGACGATGTTACGACGGATACAAGGAACAAGACTTCTCCTCACTCTACCGCTGTTAATTCTCCCGCGTGGAAACTCTCGGCTTTTTATTATTTTGAGTTTATTCAGGATAAAGATTCCGTCTTGGACCATAAGATAGTCTAGGGCTTTCCCAAAAAGAAATATGTTGAGGATATACTGCGGGAATTTGAAGACCAAAGATATTCAGGGGGTGGGGGTTCGAAATTTCCAAAATCCTAGGATATCAAGGCGGCAAGAATTTGAAGACCAATAATATCCAGGGGATTCGAAATTTTCAGTACGAATATCCAGGGGGGCAACTGTTAAGAAAAAATCGACATCCTCAACAAGGGGTACGGATTATTTTCTGATAAAGCCCAATCATTCAATCTCTCAAACAACAGTTCAACAAAAAAAAAACACACACTAACCTTCAAATTGTCAATTTCTGAATTCATGGCTTTCAACGTTCTCAGTATGGTTTCCTGAGTGCTGGTCAATGTTGCTTCGGCTTTGGCAGAGCTGGATTGCAAAGCTTCGATGTCGGTTTTCAACGTAGTGAGTTGATGATCCACATCTCCGACATGCCCGTCACCTAAAGCATGAAATAAGAACATGAAATATTAGAGAATCTTTCCTGATCAGGCTTTTCCAGAAAAAATTGTACACCCTATGTTGGAGATATCAACATTTTCGAGAGTTACCCCTATTCTACACAAACCTGGATTTCTTAGACTTTTCCTGGGATGAGATGTCCACTCATTTTCTCCAGACTTTGGTGTTCCCCCCTCGGGAATCCACTACATTTTTTGAGCCTCAACCAATGGTTGTGCAATTTCATTTTGGAAAAGCCCATCAAATGCTGAATCTTGTTTTTTAGAATCTTTTGTGTACACCTTCATCGAGATATGCATAAAAAATGTTGACATTGTCGATTCCAAATCACAAGATATTTTGAGTTATCAATTAATTGTCCTTTAGGAATACGAACTGATGTATTTACTTGTAGTATTTTAACAATCAAATTTGTTTTAAAACAAGGCCAGAACTTTGTTTTTATTAAACGAGAAGAATGTGTTGAATGTGAGGCTAATGAGACCCCCTGAAAGGAATTCTTTAAAATGAAAAGGGTTGTTTTTATTTCAATTTTTTTAGAAAAACGACAAATCATAAGTGATACAATGAGGGGTCTATTATAATATAGTGCTATAGATGTGAAAAGGTTGGGCTTGAGGGGTCTGGACCACGCATACCCATCATCTCTAAACCCGAGTACCCCCCAGGAAATAAGGACTTCAATAAATAATTTGAAAATGAAAACAGATCAATGTTGTACATGCTTTTTTACCTCCTCTTCTCCGTGATTTTCCGTCAGTGAGTTCCTTCACTTTTGTACTCAGATCTTCAAGCTGAAAATAAATTGGATCGAAATACACACACATCTCAATACCTTTGATCTGTTTTCAATACCTTTGCTGAGGGGTTGTTAATTTGGGTTGTAAATGATGAGGTATTAATTGGAATTTTTTGGATTTTAGGTAGTGCTACTGGCTTATTCATTTAGATGCTGGCAATTACAGTCTTTCATACATTTTCTATTGATCGAGATCCAGAGTTTTGCAAAAATAAATTGCCTAGGTACATTTTCTTACTCATTCACTGTTTACACAGCTTGGATTATCAAATTATGCTGAAGATATGCTGGCCATATTTTGACAAACTTAACCATTATCATCAGGCCATCCTTAAAAAATAGTTTGTTTCCGGTTCGCGGGTGGGCAAAAGTTTTCTCACCCAGGCAGCCATGATGGCCTCATGTTTAAAAATGATTCAGATTAAAGACTTGTATTTGAGTCCAGTCCTGGAGTAAATTTGTGATGTTCAAAGGTAATTTTGGAGCTCCAAGGAGTCAAAGTGACGCTTGTTCGGAGGTAAAACTAGGGTAAATTATGAGAAAGAATTTCCCACAGTCACAAACACTCCCAGTCCCTCCTGCGTAATTTTATTTCTGGAACAAACCAATGCAAAATAATCAAGAGCAAAATAATACCTTTTTCACCATCATTTGATGGTTGTCTTGGAAACTATTTACCATTGAATGTTTAGATTCTAAATCATTGATCTTTTGCTCATGTTTTGAAAATAAGGTGTTCGAATTGCCTTTCAAAAATTCTGGAACAAAAAGATTATTAAAATGATTATATATTATAAAAAAAATTATATTAAAATGAGAAAAATTGCTGTTTGTCAGACCATTAAGACTATCCTAAGATTCTATTTATTCAACAAACAATCATAATTTTAATATCATATTCTGCAACACTCACCTATTTGTGTCTTCAAATGTCCAATCTGGTTATGTATGTTGTAAATAAAGAAGGCCAATACCAGTCCACCCGAAATAAGGATTGAAAGTATTATGAAAGTAAAACAACATCGCCACGTAATTATGGATGATCCACCTTGCACTCGTGTGTCTAGTAGATGTTTTCTAGGATGAGAAAATATATCCAGTTAGCCTAGGGGTATATGACATCATCAAGTAATGAAACACACAATTAAACACACCTAGATCCAGCTATAAAAGACAAGGAATTCCTCCCCAATGGCTACGAATCCTTTCGAAATGACCGAAACGATGGATGGGGCGGTGTCATGATTATTTACAAAAACACTCTTATTTGTGATGAGATACATAAATCCAAAACAACAGAGCTAATTGCTGTGAAAATTGAGACTTTCCAAAAACCTATAATTTTATGTGCAGCCTATCGACCACCCAATAGTAAACTACCATATCTTCAGCAGATGGGAGAAGACTTCAAAGCTATTGCATCTAAGCATAAGAAAACTTCACTCTGGTTTGGTGGTGACTTTAACTTGCCAGACATTGACTGGAACATGAACTTGATAACTAATCACCAAAACACCAAAATTATCAACGAAACCTTTCTTCAGATAGTGAATGACCTCAATCTTGAACAACTTGTCAACTTTCCCACACGAAACGAAAATTATCTT
>JAUJPO010044232.1:0-17061 GCA_032270745.1 Tiaropsis multicirrata
AAAGGATTAATTTACTTGATCAATTTCCAGTTACACTATATCATAATCCTCTCCAAGTTCAACATAGGTGTCAGCCATCAAATAGAAGAAAACATAATTTTCATCCATAATTTAGTGAAGAATACTTTATTCTTCCTAAAATTTACGGAAAAACTAACCGCACGTTAATATACTTGATCAATTTCCAGTAATCCTGTATCATAATTATCTCCAATTCCAATAAAAGAAATGTGTCCACCATCAAATCGCAGTGATCCAAAAAAACATAACTTCTTGTCCATAACTTGATGAAAATTCATCATTTATCCTCAAATTTACACAGGAACTGTACTTTAGTATACTTTATTAAATTCCAGTAACATTTTGTCATATAAATATGCCCAAAACCAGAACCAACAGAAAAATTTGTCTATATTTTGTTGTTGCAGCAAAAGCAAAGAATATTTGGTATAAAAAAAGCTCATAAAATTCAATGAAAACTTGAGCAAATGACTTAAAATCAAGATGAAAAAAAACATGTCCTTGATCTTGATACAAACCTAGTATTGATCTGTCAAGTTTCAAAAAGTTTCAAAAAGATGTGACCCAAATCAAAACTTGCAAGAGATGAACACTGAGAAAACGCTCGCTTTGGTAGCCATCTTGAATAATATTTCAACACTCTAAACAAACAGGAAATACCGTTATAGTTATTAAGGAGGTAAAACTGTAAAAACGGGAAGAAGTTATGTCGAATCTTTATCTCCTTAATAACTGAATATGGCGCGTTGGCAATAGCCTGTAATTAGAAGCGAACACCGTCTACCATGTGAGTTACACACAGACAGACAAACTAACAGCGGGCACAGTGCTAATGAAAGGCCCGTACGCTAAGCGCTGGGCCAAAAAAGAAATACGCCAGCCATGCATCCTCTTGAAAGTAATACCATTTGGTATAAAGCTAGTATGGAGACCCTGCTTCTTCTTTTTTAATGATTCTGACGAAAAAGTAGCATGGTTGCCCCAGTCAGTTTGAATTCCCGACAGTTTATAAAAGAACCAATCAAATTTCGCAAACGTCTTGTTTGCATTTTTTTGTTCGCAATACTAAAACAAAATTTTGACATTTTTCTTAGCCGAGGAATATAGTTAAAAAAATATCCAGCGACAAAGATCAATTTCAGCCGAGTACTACATTTCATAAAATAGATGGAATCGACACACTTTTAGTGGGATCTACCTTTTACCAATAATGACGTATTTCTATGCTAATTCTGCGCTGGGAGCAGTGCGTAGGATGGGGGTTACCACTGTGACACTGGGATTTTCTAACCATTCCGATCTCCTTATGTCGCATTCATGATTGACTTTTTCATTCAGGAGCTCCGTGATGACATCATCTACTACAAGTTTTACGATGTCAACTCAAAGTCATGCGTGGAAAGATTCACTCAATTGCCACCTTCACGAGAAAGGTTCCTACAACAGTTGAAACGTTGAGAGAAAGTGGAAGTTGAAAAAGATTTGTGGAAAAGAGGTGAGAAGTGAATAGGGTTCACTAAGTGAATAAGGTTCACTGAGACGGAGGTAAAAATATTACTTATTATTAAAATAAGAATTCACGTAGACCATCCTGTATATAACTGTATTTAATATATGGGGAGACTTGGCTTGTTATTGCTTTTCTGCTGGTTTTCTGGTGCTTTGATAACATCTAGCTGTATGTATGATCTTTCCATGCGTGGTGTGGCTCATGTAAGAGGTTGTCATATTGGAACGACGAAACTTTGAACTAAGAGCTATGGGCATGGAAACACTATGGACATGCTTTAGAATTTTCGAACAATTATAGAGGTCATTAACGAAAAACCGACAGAGTAACGAAGACATAATACAAATTTTATGAAAAACAGAAAAAGTTGGCAGCAAGTTAATGAATTTTGCGTACTAAACATAAATTGTAATTGGATTATTTGCTCACTAACGACTGTACAATTGATGATCGTTAACAAAGCAAGCGGCACGAAGGTGGTTAATGAGGGAAACGTGTGTAAACAATGAACATGTTAATGATTTCCTTATAAACATAAATAATGATCTTCCATAATAAAAAAACAGGTCCCTAGGGACTATACCCGGAACTTGATATTGTACCGTAATTTTTTCTGGAATAAATGAAATATTGGAAAATATATTGATCACGCAGGAAGTTGGATATTTTTTCTCTTCGTGTCACTTTTAAATCATAATCCTGATGATTTTGATAATAATAAAAAAAATGTCCGAAAAGATTTCTCTATTTCTCAAATTTTACCGAACCAATCCTTTAAAGTCGGACACAACCATCTCAGAACCATCTCGGTCAAAAGATACATTTAGATATCGAGGTTTCATGTTTTGAATTTGAGGCGGTACCAAGCAAATAAGATCTACTTGGAACAATAAACTTACGATCAAACCAAAATGTGACTTTCAAAATTTGATTTTGCCAGTTATTGATGAGAGTTAGTTTTTCCTACACATACAAGTCACTGGGTCTGGGTTACCTTAAATGATTAATCAACCTGGAGTATGCAGGTGACAAATTTCAACCGATTTGATGTATGGAAAGGTCAAGTGTAATGAGCCCACAAGCAGCAGGAAACGTCTCTAGACTAATTTCGAATTCTCTCCGCATTCGCCCTAAAGTACATTGTATGATTTTTGACATTGCTAAATAATGGAAATCATTATAGTTGAAGGGCATTAAATCATATTTCACAATGATTGTTGATTTGTCATAAAAAAGCCATCAGTGAATTTAAGGTGAAATGATTTCATGCGAAAGAACAATTTTGAACCCAGCAGACAGAACGTTATTCCAACATTTTATCAACGTCCAAATAACGTTCTAATTTTTCTCGCTTTGATTTGATTTTCATTCAAAATTCCTCCTCGCTTGAATCTACTTGGTTACCTTTTAAAAACCATTACACTACATCAGCAAAATTTTCGCCCACTCATTAATTCATGTTGGATTTTTTTGTAAGTAGCTTTTCTATTGGCCATTTCTGACGTGATACATGACTATGTCATAATGTCATAATTTAATATGTATATGTCCCTTCAGAACGTGTTCGAGTTTAACCTCTATCGTTATAAGGTGCATTGCGTAAAAATAATCGTAGCTCGTACGTCGTTTCTTAGTAACTTTCACATCGGTCGTTTTACCTCCAGTCAAAAGACATACATTACGTCATGGATGTCACAAAAACGTCTTTAAAGGTCAAGTATTTTATGGAGCCATAGGTACCTTTTGATGCATACACTAATAACGGGGGAAATCCTTATGATATATTTCAAGATATCCGGCAATCCGATACCATGTTGATGTTTGCCCGATTTAATGCTTAAAGGATGTCCTTTACACCTTAGGCCGAATTACAGATGCTCATAAATGGCCATATTCAGCAGTACAACCTGGTAAGCCTGTAGGATAGAGTATTCAACTTGTCCATATTTAGAAGGTTATCGTTTGATTCTGGTATCTCCTTCGTTGTGTGCCAAATAAAAGATATTAAATCAATTTAAGATTTCCTGTGAAAAGTCGAATATTATGGAGTGTTCAGTTTTCTAAATAAGGAGAAGTTGGTGTTCCAATGGTCTCCATCGTGTTGGTTATTCGATATCCGAGTTGGTGTCGTAGATTATCAGTGATTAAGTGATGTCATTTGCAACCTTGCAGGTTCCTTCCTTTTAAATATTCTTCTTCCATGCCTCGTGATGTTTGTTGACGTACTTAATTTCCTGGATATTCTGATATTAATATCATTCTATAGTGGATCAATGTCACTGGTTATAATAGGAACTTGAACAGGCCTCAGTACGTCAGTGTCCTTACTTTAAAAGGTCGCAAAATCTTGGACAAAAGTTTTCAAAATTTAGCGCAAAATCCCACCGAAAACAAAATATAAATGCCCCATAACTCACTCAATGCTTTTGAAAGTTGTCTGTTGACATATGGTAGCAAAAGCTGACTTTCTTTACATCAACATTAAAGGAAAGAGCAAAGTTTTTTCTAGCTTATGTTCGAGATTGCACACTGTCTGGTTCACATCAAAATTTTCGATTAACGTACTGTCAATACTTTGTCCATTTAAAACTTGGCGCAGAAAATGTTTATGGTGCTTATTTTTTTGTTAGAGATATTGGCCTTCAAACTCGACGTATTTGGCTTCAGACATTTAACATTTGGAGATCATAATGGTTGTTCGATCATATTCCTTCCTATACCAAGGAAAAGAGATCTTATATAGGTTTAAGTTAAGATTCGTTCTCTCGCATATTTGAAAAGAGAGACTGCATAAATCATAATATAAGTGCTAAGATGTTAAGCTATACAATAGAGGCAATTGACTAAATGCGTCATTCAATCAGAACTGACGTCAGAAGTTAAGGTTGTTTTTAATTAACATATCATATTTGACACGATTTGGACTTGTTTGTGTCTCTTAAGTTTGTCATTCGAGGAATAATATTTCAATGGTTGAAATATTGATAGTGTCATACTATCCTTGAATGGTTTTGTGACAGACCTACGAGTTAATGAAATCTACTTTGGTTCAATTAAATGAGCCTTTATGCGTCAATTGTTGTTTATAAAGCCTAGGACTCATGTTATTGTGCACGTTTTAGGAGACAAGGTGCCCGTTTTAGTTCAAAAGACTGGAAATGCAATGAGTGACTCCACGTTACTGATATTTGATGCACAAGATTTGACAAACTATTGCAATCCTTGCTAGTGTGCATAGTTTGCCACACTTCTTTATTTGATCGAAGTCACGGATACCTAGTACCATTAAATATGACCGATTTCAAAACGACGGTATGTGCAGCTGAAAAATTGGACTTTTAAATTCGAACCCTTACAGGGCAAATTTTGCTGAAAAGTGCATTTTTCGACCATTTCCCCCCGGTTTTAGCAAAATATTTCAAAATTTTCTCAAATTTCCTTACCTTACAGTGCACCTGGCCGGAAGCTTGAAAAACCTACCCTTACTGGCCGCACATACCGTAGGTCAGACCATATGAGTGACCCCCAACGAGCATATACAAATATACAAATTCTTGTTTTTTTGGAAAGCTCTCAGTTCGGCGAGCAAAATGTGTCTAACAACAATCTGTTTACTTCTTGAGACACAGTTCTTTGTTTGGAGAATGTTTGTTTATTTTTTTCTCAAAATGATTTCATTATTGCAAAACCTTTCCACACAGAATCTCCTCATTATCACCGTAAATTTAAACGTGGTTCGAAAGATTATTTTCTAAAGAGCATTGCATTACAAGATAAATATCATTACGGATAAGACTGTAATCGCAAATGTCTATATTGACGTCTATGTATCTTACCAACCAATATTTTATGCAAATATTTTGACTGATTTTTCTGATGCTCTTTTTGCGTTTTTGCGTTTTTTCGATATCTGGTTTCTATTTCATGTCGTCATAAACAGTGACCTGGTATCTCCCAAAACGAGGCTAACATTACGTATTGATGTTCACGTGACATCGGCGAGTATCATAATCGTTTGATGTTTACCTTTGAGTTCAATCAAGGTCAAAAGGTTGTAGACTCTTTTTTTTAAACAGCAGAAAATCAGCAAAAACACAGTGAAACTGTCCTCTTAACTCTACTCAATGCCTTGAAAGTGATTTGTTGGCATCTGGTAGCAATACCTGACCTCATTTACATCAGCTTTGAAGGAAGGAGCACATTTCCGTGATTGCTCACTTATGGTGTTATGGTAGGTTTTCATAATTAAGTAGATTATCCATTATGCTTCCAAAACGAGACAAACATTACCTAATGCTTTCTAAATTCTTTCTAAAATTGCTTGCCATCACTAATTGGTGTATTAGAACATCTTTTTTACCTGCAATGGCTAATCAACATCTTCTAAAACTAGGAAAACATTATAGCATTGACATCAAAGGCCTTTTTGAAAAAATCACACAGCAAAATGTTTCTGATTTAGAATTTGGCAGTAATGTTTGATACAGTTCCTAAACTTCCTAAAAGAAAGAACCTGAAACGAGGCCAACATTAGGTAATGTTATCGTAAGGACCACTTCTAAAGATTTCGTGTGCAATTACTTTGTAAGCTTAATTACATAAATCGTGCTGACCGTTATTTGTTATTCATTACGTCTTTTACAAACAAAGTCAGCAGTTTACGTTGTTTAGAAATTAAAAGTTTACAGTTGCAAGAATCGACCAATCAAACAGAAACATTAACAAAACAATTGACTTCGTTAATGAGTTGTATAATTGATGACTTTGCATAAATGCTTTACGACCCTCTTAATTGAACATTTGTTTGTAACACTACTGTGAATGTCGCATGGGCATTGATTGGACATTCAATTATCGGACTCTTTTATAAGAACACCTACGCTACTGGTGGATGTCTGTTGAGTATGACAGTTTCTTCTTGTCCTTCAAGGTTGATGTAAATAAGGTCAGGTATTGTTACCAGATGCCAACAGCCCACTTTCAAAAGCATTGTTGTTATGTTAATTTCCTGCTTTGAACATTCTAACCTTCTGTCCGAGGATGCAGGCGATCTGAAGTTTCTTACCCTACTTAGTTCTTACATTAAAAGCAGGTAGCTACAAATGAGCTTTTGATGCATTTTATCCTCGTTGGAAAGGCCCTATCATTTAGTTTCAACCTCAAAATAATTGGAAATTGCAAAAAGAAATATTTCGTCCTCAAAGACCTGTCATTTTTAACTGCATCACAATGGCTTTTATGATTGAAAGAATTTAGTTGACTTGGTACTGTGCCAATTTTTTCAAAGGACAGCATTTTAATTATCCGATGTCTTTTTCTAATTTGGATCTTAAACGATACTGTTTTTATCAACATGCTCGGTGCTGCAGGATTAAGCAGAGGAAGTTGTGACAAATACCAGTTAAATAAACTCAAACTATTTTTGTTAGCTCTTTCAAATCCTACTGATTCAGGGTCCCATTCTCACTTTTCTTTGTAAAAATGGAAAAACATTTACTCACGCATAAGGGCCTATTTTGTGAACCCCTCGACTGACATTCTCATATATTTTGTGAACCCCTCGACTGACATTCTCATATATTTTGTGAACCCCTCGACTGACATTCTCATATATTTTTAAGCAACTGGGCAATAATATAACAAGGAAAAGTACTGAGGATTCAAAATTACAAAAACAATGTACGGTAGTGTGATCATGCTCGATGATTGTCAGTGAAAGAGGAAATGGGAATGAAAATAATACACACTCTACACGATGTGGTAAGAAAGCTAAATAGCACGTTTTAAGTAAAGCTGCTTTTAAGCTATAGAGATCCTTTGGATGCTGAGCTATGTCGTAGATGATTGCCTTTTGCTGAGTATCACAATAAAGATGAATAGTATTAATCTCTTTAATCCTTATAGCATGCACACAGCGTCATTTCAACATTGCTTCAACGTTCAGATAACGTGCTGGCTTTGAAACAACGTTGTTCCGTGTCTGCTGGCATAGCGTTTTAGTCAGTTTCTATAACGTACGAAAGTACATGTTGTTATTCTTTTTATTTCTTACTAAAAGGATCAGTCATGTTTGTCTGCAGCGAATTTCGCGACTTCTTATAATGCTTTGGTATAATCAAACGACCGCCGAGCATGGATACTTCTCCCATATGGGGGTCTTCTTTTCTTACATACAACTTGTTACGTAAAATATCTATTTCAATTTGTTATCGCTCTGTACGCGTGCTACTACTTTCTTTTTCTGCTATATACGCTTTGCGCAACGCTGTTAGATTTCAATATACAAGAATGGTGTTTTTGGAGCTTATCTGCGTGAATTTGTTAAATTAAAAATGCAACCGTGGTAATCACCAGAAATTCACGCCAAACCAAACAGCTTTCCGATAAAACCTGACAGTGTTTCAAAAGCAATGAAGTGCAAGTATGAGGAAGACCCACACGTGTTTTATCGAAAAATTGAAAAATGACCTTACTCTGAATACTTAAACCCTAAAATTGCCTATACAGTACAAGAAAGGCCTAGCAAAATTTCAAGGAAAAAACTTGATCAAAACCTGTTTACAAGAAATATACATATCTGCACATGATGACTTTTTTCTTGATTGTATGCTAATCCATGGATGCATTTTAGACTTTGATTTGAAATGTTTAAGACCTTTCTATTCACATGCAGGTTTAAACTAGCATTAAAGGAGGTTCAAAGAGATTAATCTTTCGAAGAATTTTAATGTGTGTATAGAAATCATTCATTACGTGGGTTAATCGTCTAAAAAGCAGATCTTATTGTTGACGATACTACCTTAAGACAAGATGTTCTCTAATCGAACAAATGAGTTGATTTCAAAAATTATCGCGTGGAGAATAATTGGCCCGGATATTTATTAGAAATAACCCTTTTTTCAAAACTGTAGAGTACTCTACCGCAGCCTCTAATTCTACTTCAGCCTTGTTTGACCTGCAAACTCACCCGCGGCACTAAATTTCCCGATTAATCACTATTGTATCTGCATGTACAGGTTCGGGAAACCTTTTAAAATGCCGTTGTAATACAAAGTCTTTAAATAAACTTTTGATGAAAATACAGCAAAAATCGTCCCATTCTCGTGACTCAAACTGAATAATTTGAATCGATAGTCAAAACATTCGTATAATTTATTCTAGTTAATTATGATTTCCAAATCTGTCTGACCTTGTGAAACCTTTCAAATATGATTACACTAATGACATTGTGTATACTGCCCTTCACTTTCTTTTGTTGATGTGTTATCTACAAAAACCACATTATGTCCAATTTCAGTCATTGGGCAGGTTTTTTGAGACCTCCCTTTTTCTTGATCCAAAGTAATGATATGTAATCGAAAAATTACTTAATCTTAAAGTCCATATCGATGATATGATTATCAACGTGTTTCTAGCAAGAAAACTAGACTACAATCATTTGTTCCTCGCTTTGAAATGGTTTTCAGTTTCGATAGCCTGCTACAAATTATATCTACTTCAAAGTTTCATTTGATAGAACTCTCGAAAGTTCACATGCGTTTTGTAAACGTTCTGAAATCTTCAAGCAAGGAAATATAACAAAAATAACAATACTAAAAATTATAGTTCCTTGTTTCAAGAGATAATTCAAAAATCTAGAATTCATTTTTTCTTTGATAAATGTACTCTATACGCATTGTGTATAGACTAGACTTTGGTATCTTCCTCCGGTTATGCAATAGAGTGTTGCAACATTACCTTGAAACAAAGAAAAAAGTTTACCACAACATTTATCACAGTGTTATCACTTATTGTCGGTTCTTTTCTGCGACCTTTTGATTTCATAAGCGATGATCTGATTTCTCTTCAAAAAAAAGAATTAACTTTTCTCTGATTTCTTCTTTGATACTTTATTTGGAAATGTTGATCTTATCAACCAATGAAAACGTCTTTAGAAAATAATGACATGTGACATTACTCATACGTAGAAAGGGTAATTCTATTATCCAAATAAGCTGCCTTAAAAGCTTATTTCCTTTTAAATGATGATCTGTGACTCATCCTAGTGATTACGGGGTTGGAATTAGTGGTTGATTGGTCTCTTTTCCTAAACCAATCAGGTTCGTGCACTATTTCTTCTGAGCCAATCAGGTTCGTACCCTCTTCTTCTAAACCAACCATCAGGTTCTTGCACTTCTTCTAAACCTATCCGGTTCGTTGGATTCTTCTTAGAAACCAATCAGATCCATGCACTAAACAGTTTTCAATTATGTCTGTTACTCATCAATCCTTTTTCCGTATGATTGCTTCATATGATTTTTTTCCAGGATGATATTCATCAGTTTTTTTGTTTAGCATCGGTATTGAGTGTTGCAACATTACTTTGAAATAAAGCCAGAAGTCGTTTTACCACAACTTTTATCACAGTGTTATGGAAGCCCAGTATAATCACTTATTGTCGGTTCTATCTTTGCGACCTTATCTTATGATTTCATAAGCGATGACCTGATTTCTCTTTAAAAAAAGAACTAACCTTTCTCTGATTCTTCTTTCTACCTTATTTGGAAATGTTAATCCAATTTTTTAGAAAATTGATGACGTTTGCACTTTTTCAATAATTGGGGACGGGTGCTAAAAATATCTTCAGACATGTGACATAACTCATACGTAGAAAGGGCAATTCCATTATCCACATAAGCTGCAATAAAAGCGTATTTCCTTTAAAAAATCCTTTTTGAATGATGATTTGTCTGTGACTCATTATCCACGTGATTTTAAATTTAGAAGAATATAAGATCGGGCTTGGAATTAGTGGTTGATTGGATTCTTCTCCTAAACCAATTAGGTTCGTGCACTAATTCTTCTGAACCAATTAGGTTCGTGAACTAATTCTTCTGAACCAATCAGGTTCGTTCCCTCTTCTTCTAAACCAATCAGTTTCGTGCACTATTTCTTCTGAACCAATCAGGTTCGTTGGATTCTTCTTAGAAACCAATCAGGGCCATGCACTACTAACAGTTTTCAATCATGTCTGTTACACGCTTTTTTTTTATAAGAATGGTGTTTTTTCGTTTCATGATGAATATTCTTAACTTTTTGGTCGAAATCATCTTAAAATTTATATTCAAAGTTATAAACCTATGAAAAAAATCATAGTTCGCGAAGTGTAAAAATACGTCAAAAAAGGGGTATCAAATTTATGCAATTAATTTCAAAATTGCTTTACGACTTTATCAATGGTTATAATGGTTTGAAAAATAGTTTTCGTGAAATAGAAATCAATAATAGAAAAAGCAGAAAAAAAGTTATATAAAAATATAAAAAAAATGCCTAATTTGATACCCCTTTTTTGACGTATTTTTGCATTTTTTAAAGAATGATTTTTACTTTAAAAGCTTATAACTTAGTATTTACTGAACCGAATTTGAAAAGTTATAGCTATATTTAAGTTAGACTTTCCCCTCTCTAATCTCTAATGAAATAAAAATATTAATCAAAAAACAAAATTTTCGGCTCCAGGAGGTCGCAAAACACCGGAACATCTTTCTGGGACACCCGGTATTTTGTGTTTTCATTAAATAGCTAGAATTGGCTTTAAAATCTTCTTAAATTTTTCCAACTTGAAGCCTTATATAAAGAAATTGTCTGTTCATAGATTTAAAATTAATGTTGTATCCTCGACGTGATAGTAAAAACGGGAAAATTATGTTGCCGAGGTTAAAGCCATAAACGGCGGTCAGAGAAAAACTGCGGCAGGAAAGTATGGAATGTACAAGTGTTCCTAAATCTACCGTAAAACTCCGTGCTCTGAAAAAAAACGCCCGCCTTAATGTCGCACGGCTTCAGATTATTTATTGGATTAGAGGTTTTCACTTAGACTATAAGATAGTCTAATAATATCCTCATTATTATCCTTAGTTTTCATAACTAAATGTCTAAGAAATTCCGCAAAAGAGAATCACGCTTTCCCGGTTGAGGTTATGTGAACTTATATTAATTGTTTTTTGCAATTCCTGAAAACATCTGTTTTTAATGGTAATGTTTTCTTTGAGCGAGCATTCAAGCCAAAACAATTATTTTCTTTTTCCTCCCTTGACTTTATATAACTTTTTTCTGCGCTGATGTTAGTGTAAAAATCCGTTTGTATATTTTTTCGTCAAGATCTTTTTTTTTATAAGAACTATTCAATAATTTTGAACTTTAGAGCTATTTTCATTGAGATTCAATACCTAAATCAGATTTTGAGGCCTTTCAGTTTCTCAGACTCTTTCGCAGCCATGGAGAAAGTTTAACGAAATTTGCTTAATATGTACTTCTTTGATAAATTTCTTTGGTTTCATTTGCGTAGCTCAAGAAAATTGATCGATGCATTTATTTACGTTTCTATAAACGATGATGTTTAACGATGAGGAAGCAAAAGAATTGCGAAACGTGATTGCTTGAGCTGTTTTCGAAACACGTCCTCTTTTCTTTTGCTATTCTTTCTTTTGCTTCATTACGTAATCTTTTATACGGAAACAGCCTAAAAACCCGGGTGTTTGGCACCAGTTTTGAAGTTTTGGTTCCGTAGAAAAGATTGCGTAATGGATGAATACTGTCGAACCATATAGTGAAGTAAAACTTGAGTTGATTGAAAAGTCAATCATCATACAATGAAACAAAATTTAGACCCTTTGGAAACAATCATAAGTTACACTTTTTTTTGTTGCGTGAATGCGTGAAATCCTTATTGCGTGATACGTGAACGTTGAATTTTCGAATTGTCTCCCCCGTTTCGGAAAATCGAGATTGCGTGAATGCATGAATTTTGGAGTTCCTTGGGGATGGTGTGGAACAGTTATTTTCAAATTAAACCCACTGACCGTAATGTTCATAACTGTTAAAGCTGAATAAGAAGTGGGCTCAAAGATATTTAGTGGGCTTGCTCGCAAATTAAATGTAATTTTGCGCTTATTATTTGTTGTGGGTTGGCTATAATAATTATTAATAACTTTTGATTGGGTATAGTCCCCACAAGGAACAAATCGTGTTTATAAGAGATAATTAATCTTAATGAGCCAGTAGTTTACGTTTATATGATTATTTTTGTGACGAATTGTAAAGTCCCCCTCTATAAAAGACGTTTAATTTATTGAATGTGGTTTTTTTTATCAACGGACGCTTTTTTCTTTTATACATACTATAGTACGTATACGTTCAAGACAATTTTTAAAGTTATAATTCTAATAACACAACGCTTTTCCTTCAGCCAGTTATTACAAAATAAAAAGACAAAAACCATCAAATATATTTTCCTGAATTTCAAAGTGGACGTAAAATTCCCGTAAATGCCCCGTAAACTTGATTTTTTTATTAGATATAGCGAATCACGAGCTAGCAAAATGTAGCTTATATGAACCAAGAACTCTTCATTCAGTGGCCTTTACCCATCAAATACATGACATTCAAATAACGTACTGACGCCGAAACAACGTTGTTTTGCCTGCTGCGATCTGACTCTATTAGAACTATAGTTATGATCAAGAGCATAAGAAATAATTATGGTTGTGAATCACTCAAAAATGATAAAATCTGAAATTTTTAAATGTCGAGATACGAGTCTCTTTCAATCTTCTTCATATTCTAAAACTTTTAATAATTATTTACATCTCCTTGAAAGTCTAATAAATATACAAAGTTTATATACACAATACTTATGTAAAAAAGATTTTTCAATTATCAACAATATTCTACAATATTCTAGGTCTATATCTACATCGAGAAATAATTCGTGCATAATTTTCTATGAGAAAAAGTAATGTATGTGTTCCTACTAAACACGAAATACGATTTGTTGTTGTTTTTAATGTTGTTTTGAAGGCTCTGCTCCTTAGCATCTTATGTGAAAAAATAAACAATTGCATCCACGTTGTTATTTGTTCGTCTTTGAGAGGGTTGTCAGCCACCCTGCGGAACAACGAAAAATCTAAATACAGACAACAACATAGGGTTAATGTCTTATTGTAGTTGTACAACTTTTTATGTAAAAACAACAGTAAAAGGGGTATTTGTTAGAGATTCCGCTGATATGATTTAATTGCATTAGTGTTTTTTTTCTATCAAACCTATTCCTCTGTTTTGCTGTGTTTTCTATTCTGTTATATCGCTCTATTTCTGTGACCTAAGGAAGCGTTTATTTTCGGAACTTTGTTGTTGTTTAAAAAAGTCTAGACGATATTCCATGTCCAACATGTTGAACATCCGCTGTTTTTTCTCTGTTTTCTTTTATAAACCTTCTAAACGGGTTTTGCATGTTTGTTTTCGTCCTTTTCACTTGTTTATTTCCATTAGTCATCCGCCGCGTCCAAAACAATTAAAAAATCTGCAAACATCTGCTGTACGTTTAGCAGATGACGTTTTATAAGACGTTAGACGTTTGATAACAGAGTTTCCCGCAGGACTTTCAAGCCGTCCGGATGTTTTCCGTAAGATTGTTGACATCCGGTAACACATCGAAAAGATTTGTCTACAGCCTGTCTTCAACTTCGATCACACGGAAAGACTTATGGACACTCGTCGACTTTCCCGGAAAAGCTTATGCTATCAGTCTTGGATTCTGTCTCGTTCTGTTTTCAATAATATACGTTGGTAAGATAACTTCAGTCCGTGGCAAATCTTTTCTCCAAATTTGAATATTCCATTCATATCACCTAATCATCTCACTCTGACCAAGATCTGGGTCTGTAACGTCGTTCACCGGCCGATCCGCGCCGAATGATAACCTGTTGCTGTGCTTCCTCTTCCTCCTCGTCTGTTTCCTCAATTGTCACGCTTTCATCGAAAGAGCGAGTAATCCTTTCCTCAGGTAACGGAATCAAATTAAGCTTTCCGAACGCCTTACGCTTTAGCTGAGGCGAGTGATATTTAGTTTCGAATTTCTCGGTCATGCGCAATGCAGCTGTAGTGTTCTTTTTAATAAATTCGTTATTATCAATGTTGTTGTTATTATTGTTATTTTCATCATTTATCGCTATGACTGGTTTCTTAACTGTTCTTTTTTTCATGATCTCCCGGCGTTGTTTTTTAGTGAGAGATGGTGAAGCCCAGTTACTTGGATAGAACATAGTGTCTTCGTAAATATTCTGTAGTGGCGGCACTGTCTTTGCGCGTAATTTACGTACGGCTGACGGCGAATATCCTTCAATGTGTGTATCATTCTTAGGCATACTGTCAAATAAACTTCCTAAACGCAATCGTCGACAATCTGTTTCTCGTTGTTGTAAAATTTCGCTCATCTGATGGTAACTTTTCTCATGCTGGGCCGCCATGTTGTTTTGTGGTTTCCATTGGCAACCATAATAACCGGACACCTCGGACAGATAACGTGTCATCTGTAAAAATGAAAACATTTTTTTCATTAATAATGATTTGTGATATAAAATGTTTGTAAAAAACAAAATGTGTAGTTTGTATATTGTAAGGTCCTTTTTTTCTACTCACAGAGAATCTTACTAATGAATTCATTCAAAAAAAATTTCATTGAGGTATAACCAAACAGAACAATATACAGTTAAAAGAATAGAATAATATTCTTCACCCCATTTGAATGATGCCTTTTAAAAAATTTATTTTTGTTTCGGATGGGATTCATCATATGATCATATTCAACAAAAATTAACTTTTAAAAATCCGAAACATTCATCAATATACACTTTTATTAACTAAATCGCACATTCACCGCCTCAAATAAATTTTCAACCTGAAAATGTTCGTCTCTCAAGTACCTCTTAGTAGAAATGCAAACCTTTCTTTGAGTGCCACTCTAGCCACAAAAGAAAACAGAGAAAATGAAACCCTGGATACTGCTGGAAACGCTCGCAAAATTATTTGATCTAAACACACACCGAAAAAAAAGAATGCTTAAACATAAAATACATACCTATAAGATTTTTGTATTGCAATAAAATTTGGTTCTGGTTTTTAATTCCTGGCTGAGTTCTTACGCGTACGAACTCCTTCCTCTGTTTAACTGTTTCTCAACTAATCTGTTGATGAGAAAAAAATCCCTGTCTTTATATCTCCTCGTTTGATTGTTCAATACTTTGTGACGTCATATAATGTCCCGTTCATATCACACAAACAATAGGAGGGTTCTTTCGAATCGTTATGATTGAGTTATTGATTGATTCAAATAAAAGAAAAAAAGAAAGGAGAAAAAAATCAGCTTGTCTCAGCAAGTCCAATCTTTTATTTTGCCTCGATGTCCAACCTTAGTGATAAATGAGCAGGTCGTTACCCTTTTCATGTCTTTCTATAAGAAATATTTTAACCAACGATTAACACACCTAGCATTCAACAAGAAAGCTTGTCTGTGCGCACACCCAATATCTACGGAAATCCATTTTGGTAAAGACCTGTTCCCGTTCGCAGTATCTAATTTGAGATTTTTGAATCTGAATACACTCATTTCTTTTTATAAGCATAACGCTTATAAACATATTCAGGCTGAAATTGGCAAATAATTAAACATAAATGCTAAGCATATCTCCAGGCTGAGAAAGGAAAGTTCATCATTCAAATTTAAAAAGTGGACTTGATTAGATGATTTTTTTCTCTCCATCGTTTTGTCTTGTTTACTTTCAGACAAACAAAGAAAAGAAAAAGGGTAGATTTTTAACAAAAAAACAACTGAAATGAGATGGAAGTCAAAATCAACGGACCTTTCAATTTTACTCTGATAAGCATCTAGCACATCTCCGCAGATACTTCTTACTGGAAATTAACGGCAAAACAGACACTATTTCTTACACGTGCTGTTTTATACTTGTCCAATCTTATGCCAGTGAAAATCGAAAACAAATGGCAGAATGTTGTTGTTGTTGATACTGTATTGGCCATCTTTCCGCCTTGGCGCCCCGTGAAAATAAATGGAAATCTTAACTCGTTTTCCTAACTGCTGTCCATGGTTTTATAAGTACAATTTCGATCTAATCTAATCTAATTTCGATCTAATGTGTGCTAATGTACTCTATATATCCGATACAGAAACCACCGTATAGCTGAAACAAATCTAAGCAAATGGGTCATTATCGTGTAAAACCCTTGTGCTATATTTACACAGGGAAATAAAAAGATTATTTACTGAGTCTTCAAACACGTTTTCAAGGTAATACCAAGAGATAGTCCAGACCAGAGTCCAGACCAATTTTGAAATGTGCATTTAACTGGAAAAAATCAGGCACTATCACGTCTTCGACTACAAAAGTTTGAGAAAGACCATCGTGTTTTAAAGCCAGTTCTACCGTGCATATTTCCTAAACATAACTTTCAGATCCTGAATAAACGCCGCCGCCCTCCCCCTGCCCCTGTTTATAAATTTATATATTTTTTCCAACCCTGGGCTAGGAAATTCTAGCAGGTCTTTGTCACATACAAAGTGAATCTTTGCCAAACAATAGACCTTTTCATAAATTTCGTCACGACCAACGAATGCCTCGTTTTGAATTGAGCGCTATGGTAACCGAATCCCAAGGGAGCTTATCAAAATTTGACTCCATTGATAGATGTGTCAT
>JAUJPO010044243.1:5982-32092 GCA_032270745.1 Tiaropsis multicirrata
TCTTCAGACATTGTCATCAAATTCGTTTGGATATTGCTGATTTCTCTTTGATTCTCGTCAAAGCCAACTAGACTTGCGAATCCCTTCAGATCCTGATGATATTGGAATTGACATCCCGATAATGTTACACCGTTTTGTTGGATACTTTGCAACTCTGGCAAACCCTGGTAAACTGGGCTTTCGTACAATGTAGAACTGTTGGAAGTGAATCTTTCTTCTCCGATTTGAATAAGACACTGCACTGTGCTGTTCCTTACAAAATGAGAAAAGGTGTAATTTCCCATGCTGAAAGATGACGCTTCACCTTCAACTGCGGTTGTGTTTATATTAAATGTTTCTCCTCCGAGCAAAATGTAAGAATAAGAAGTCAAATCAAATGATCTCGAAGAGCTGTACGAGCAGCCCACTACAACAGTTTCTTCAAGTGTTCTAATAACTTTCGGTTTGCTTGTAAACTCTACTTTATTGCTGCTGACAGTTAATTTAACAGTTGGCGACACAACGTCTGTTACTGAAGTCTTATTATACGTCAAACGACAAGAGTAATCTCCACTGTCACTCGAATTTAGGTTTGTCAATACCAACGGGCTAACAGTAATATTGAAAGAGTTTCTATCCCATTCAGAAGTGAACCGACTGTCAACATCTAACACGCTTCCGTTCTTTAACCATGAAATCGTTATGTCATTTGTAAACACAGAACTGAATTTGCATCCATCCAACGTAGCTTCATTGCCAATGAAATGAACGACTTTATTGAATGACGGAACTTCGATGTTCTTAGGATCTAAAATCGGAATTAAATCAAGCTGTTTATTCAAAACAACTAATTGTGACACCTTTTACATCGGCATAAACACAACTTTTTAAAGATTAACTTTCGAAGTATTATTTCTTAAAAACTTACCAAATTTGTAACTTGAAACGCTTAAAACTTGCTAAAATTTATTAATTGTAGGACAGAATTAGTTTTGATACAAAGTGCCCAGAGAAACACTTACCCGAAATATTCATAGCTTTCGAAAAACCTGAAAACGAGGCGCTTGGCATCGCATCAGAATCGTAAAGTTTGCATTTGTAATATTGGTCAACGTTTGCGTAGGAGGTCAGAAGAACAGAATCAAATCGATACATATCGTCTTCAGACATTGTCATCAAATTCGTTTGGATATTGCTGATTTCTCTTTGATTCTCGTCAAAGCCAACTAGACTTGCAAATCCCTTCAGATCCTGATGATATTGGAATTGACATCCCGATAATGTTACACCGTTTTGTTGGATACTTTGTAACTCTGGCACACCTTGGTAAACTGAAATGATAACATCAGAAAATTATTAAAGTTCCAAAATTATCCGAAAGGAAAGGTGATTTAATTAATTTACGAAATTTGAGATGCCAATTGAGTTGTGTTCGCATTTGAATCTCCAATTGTTCTAAATAAAAATATTTTTAAAATACCTGGATTTTCATATAGTATAGAATAGTTCGAGGATATCGTTTCTCTGATAGTTTTGATGACACACGAGAAGTTTCCAGTTGATATACCCTCGTCAATCGTCAGAGCTGGGAATCTGAAGACCTGATTTGATGTTGAAATAGGCGAAGGATCATCATCTTCCTCTAACTTAATCAATACGCTGTCTCTTTGTATATACAAATATTGTGTTAACGATTCGTTAAGGAAAGAAACGTAAATACATCCGGAAATGGTTGTGTTGTTTATGGTTCTGGTCAACATTGGTCTGTTCTTGATTTCCACGTCAAACTCTATAAGTATCAATGATATTGAATTTCATAATCTCGATTTCATTTTTACTTAAAAATAATTTTACATTATAGCGACGTTAGTAATTCAACAGTGGGAGTAGAAAGGCTTTACCAAATATTCTCTTGTTCCCATCCACGACACTTTAAAATGCTTTCTATTCATTCACCAGGTCTAATAAGAAATTTGACTAGCTCTAGAGAGAGAAAGTAAAAACATACCGTTGATAAAGATTGGTAACTGTTGAGTTGTAATAAACTTTGTTTTGTTGTAGTTGAGTACACAAGAATATCCGCCACTGTTCTCATTATCAACGTTGGCAAATAAGAAAGCATTTGTTGAAAGAGTGAAACTACCATTGTTCCATGTGGATTCAAAGGGTACATTCTGCATGAGTGTTAACCCACTATTGACGAGAGATATGGTGATGTTGTGGTAAAACATGGAATTGAATACGCAAGGTGTAATGGAGACGTTTTGACCAGTGTGGTAGGTTTGTGAGGAGGAGTTTGGATGCATCAACACTGATGGCACTATGAATATGACATTAAAACATTATGAACTCATACTCATGTACATAATGTTGAATCCAAAAGAACGTTTAGTGGCTAGTAATTTTGAATGGAATTTCATTTATTCAGCACCCTTCTAAATAAACCGTTTTAATTAATGATACAGCTAGCCCCTTAAAAAATATGTACTCATTGAATCACATATATCAACAATCAATATCAATTAAACAATTAAAATGCTCACTAATGACATCGATAGGTAGAGAAAGATTGGAAACTTTGGCAACTCTCATTTCTACAGGATCAAAAATATGACATCTGATATACGTCCCAACATCTTCATAACTTTCCAAAACAATAGGTTCGAAAGTGTATGAGTCATCTTCAGCACGAGTTGGTGGTGCGATCCGAGTTGGTAACTCTTTGATGAAAGTGTTGTTTTGGTCGTAGATGGTGTAAGAATAGACACCTTGTGATAAAGACATTTGGTGGTATTTGAATTTACATCCCGTTACATTGACACCTTTCTCTGTGCTTAGTGTGGTCAATGGATTGGATTGGTATTCTGTGTCGAAAAGAATAAGGAATTGCGATAAACGTTATCATATAAAGGTCATGATGTGGCCATAAGAATTACTCCTTCTTTTTCCTTCAATTTTCCAATTCTTACTTAATTAAGATTATAACACCTATGTTAAGTGACATTCCTGAATATGAATCTGATCTCGAATTGTTATCCATAAAACACGATATTTTGACGTTTCAAAGAACTACAGCAGATTTGTTTTTATTGTGGAAGGCTAAAGAAAAAAAACGACTAAAAAACGCGTACCTATTTCTCGATAAAGTACTGACGTATTGGATTCGAATGTTTCTTCACCAATCTTGATAACACATGAAAAGACACTACTTGGGATGTGGTAGGCAAACATCTTCCCTGGGGTTGAACCCTCATGTATTTGCAAGTTGTCTAAGGCACGAACCATCGACGTTTTGTTTTTGATGAATAGATATTGCGTCAAGTTTCGATTGCCCGATGAGGTGTATTCGCAACCAGAAACAGATGTTTGGTTGAGAGTTCGTTGTAAGAAAGGTCGCGTTTTGAATAGAACATGATTACCTGAAACATGACAGTAAAACAAACATGTACGCGAACGTTCTATAATATCAAAACTAATTAATTAAATTAAACATATTACTAATGGCTAGAGGTTACTTATTACAGAATTAAAAGTGTGAATATTTAAACGGGCTTTTTGATGTTTATTAGCACTGTCTGTGCCAGAGCATTTTTTGGGATGAGCTAGGTGTCAAACTTTAAACCCTGCGATACCAAGTTTTGTTATCTTTTCTTGCCACAAATGAAGGCTTTTTCGTCATCCTACAAATATACTTGACACCACCTAAACGGCTATTAAAAGATTTGATGGCTTACTGCTAACAGTGATATCAACATGATTTGATTCCGCATAGAGGCTGCTGTTCGATATCGATTCCAAGCGACACCAATAAGAACCACTATCAGCCGTATTATTAGCTTGTTCAACAAAATCCTCAACATCTATTGCAAACGATCCGCTCACCAAGGTCTCATTAAATCTAACAGTCTGTATTTTGATATCATCTTTAACCCAGAAAATGCTAATATCGTGAGTTAGTGATGAATTGAATTGACAGTTGTTGATGGTGACTGTCTCTCCGATGTAAAGTGACGATTTGGTTACACTAGGATGTTGGTTCACAATAGGAGCTAAAAAGAAAACATAAGGAAATGTATGACCAAGTGTCCAACTGGAATTTTATGTTGTTGTGTATCTTATATTACCACAACAGCAAGTGTTTAAAGTCTCTGAGGAAATACACACTGTGATTTTTCATATATGATTTCGGTCATTTGAAGTATAGTATGTAGGCTCGAAATACACGCCTAGATTTTTCATAAAACTTTCTCAACGTGTGAAAAAATAGTGCTCTTGCTACACAACAGGATAAACAAAAAGACTAAAGATTCATTCAAATGTTTCGATTTTCCGCAAGGAAAAGACAAAATTTGATTGGCTGAAGCCTCAAAATAATTATATAATGTAAAGTCATTCTACGTAAAACCACACCGTGTATTTCTGCCTTAAGAAGGTACTTTGTATAAAAAACTAAGTAAAAAAAGATAGAAAGAAAGAGTAGCCAGAAATTATTTAAAAAACCCGATGCAGAAGACCGTTACTTACCAGGGAAAGAGATGACATCAGATTGTGCAGACATGGTATCCTCTCCATTTTCTCTTATTGAGATCTTACATTTCATAAAACCTCCAAGCACATCGTATGATTTCAAATGTTCAAATCGAAAATAATAACGGTCCCTATGGTTGATGGTTTTCACAACATTGGATGGTATAGATTGTAAAAATGTTCCTTCCGCATCATATACCTCAAATGATATATTAACGTCATTGACTCGTAAAAATTGATGATACTTAAATTGACAACCACGAATTACAACGCCCTCGTTGGTTACTGAACTTTGGTTCGGTACGCTTGTAAATTCTGAAGAGAAATCAAATATGAATCAGGCATACTGAAATTTAGATTTATTAACACTTCAAGTTACTAAACCAGCCAATAACTGCCAGCGCAAATCTTAGGATGGCAGTCGATAAAGTGTGGAAATTGGGAGGGCGCCCCATCTAGCACAAATACTAAATGTAACTTCTCAATTTTGTGATTGCGGTAGATAAAATAACCAACCGCTGTGATCCTCAAATATTTGCTAAACAGACACCCAAGCGAATATGTTATCATGTAAACATGTTTGTTTATCAAGATAATTAGGAGTGCTTGAAAAATTTTTACATTACCTGGTGTCTGAAACAATTGTGCAGGTACAGATTCAAATAATTCATCTTCTATCTTTATGACACAACTGAAGAATCCTTTATGGACGTAATATGAGAAAACGAACGCTGGTAATATTAATTCACCCCTGTTGTCTGAGATACTGGAGACATTCTCAGGGAAACGATACAAGGTTCCGTTGAACTTGATGTAAGCATGTTTGATTAGATTCTTTCCATGGATAGAAGTGTATCGACATCCTTGGATAATCGTGTTAGTTGAGAAACGTTCAAGCCTTGGTGTTGTGGTGAAATTCACATCGTTCCCTGAATATGAAAGGATAAAGCTTAACTTATCTACAGGCATCAGCAACCGCTAAACTGACTTCACAACCTGTTAAAATAGTATAAACTGCTGAATTTTTCACTGCCTTTGATACCAAATTTATCGTCATTTTGAGATCGATTGCCGACAAATATTCTTACGTCGAAGTTTAAGCAGGTCTTGTTTTAAAACAAGTCAATGAATTGTCACTTACCAGAAACTTCCAACATCAGCACTGGTGAGTCAACAAAACGAGTCTCATTCTCAAACATGTACTTAAGTCGGCAAGTGTAATTTCCACTGGAATTCGTTCGCATTCGGATCTGGCTTTGGTGAGGACGAACCAGATACTCATCATTTATCCATTGACGTTCATTAGTGGATATGTTTTTCAGTAATCGATTGTTGTGGTACAACGAGATACGAATGTCGTCAACAAACAGTGTAGTAAAATGGCACCCACTTATGATGACGTCATCGCCAACGTAAATTAACGTACTGGTTGTGTTCGGCCCGTTGATGAAAGTTGGCACTGAAAATAAAAAGGTTAAGATTCGTGAGAATAAAACGCCGACCTTGAGTACATTGGTTCCTTATGTTGTGGAAAATTGCGGCAAGATCATTCGGTGAAAAGTATTTAAAAATTAATTTGCGAGTTTAAATAAAACAGAATCATGTTTAAGCTAAACTTCAAGAGAAGGTCAGCATAATTGTTATCAATCTAGCTTGATGAGGTGTGTAAAACTAAAATCCGTCAACTTACTGTTAAACCTAGTTCGATTTGACATCGGAGAACTTGATGATAGGTGCATATCATTTGGATCAAATAAACGACATTGAACAAGGGAACCAAGATCTTTATATGATACGACTGTTACAGATTGGAACTCATACACGTCCTTATCCTCTGACTTTCTGATGGTCGTACGAAACTTATTGATGATGTTCATGTCAGAATCGAGGATTAAAAAGAAAGAATCTCCTCGTAATTGTTGATGGTACTTCAATGAACACCCAGCGACTACGACACCATTTTCTGTTGGACTAAGAAACTCTGGTGTAATGAAGAATTCTAAAAGAAAGTTACATCGTAAAAGTACTTTGAAATGGAAAAAAAGACTTCAGTTTTCTAAGAAAATTGTTTATGAGAAAGTAGTTGGTTAATGTCAAGGATGGAAAAGAGATGTACATGGTGAAATGCTGTTCTGTTCTGAAGGATTTTTCCCGATATGGATATCAAAAGAGTTGAACTTAAGATTTGTGATAAACTTGTTAAATTTTTTGTCACCGAGCCAAGGCTAACAACACTCTTAGAAAAGTATTAAAACCAACCCGGACGATTGTAAACAATTGTTGCATTGGACTGGTATCGATCAGTTCCCAACACTATCACACAAGTCAGTGCACTCTCCTGCATCTTGTATGATAATGTGATACTTGGGAATGTGAATCTGCCACCATATGATTCACCAGAGCTAGTGGTCAGATCACTAATCTTGTATGTCAATGTTCCGTTGGTGGCAATGTAGGAATATTGATGTAGACTTTCGTTTCTTGCGGATTTGTACGAGCAGCCTGTGATATTTGTTTCGTTGAGATTGGTGTTGACCATGGGTTGACTGCGAAAATATACTTCACTCTCTGCAAAATAAATTTTGGAAAAACATTTCAAAACAAGAACAATGATTTATAAAAATAACTACCGGCAAATAGGGCAGCACTCACCATCAAAATAAATTTGTTGAAATTCCGAACAAACCAGCCCACCAAAAAGGGCTATCAACAATTTGAAATAGTCCATTGTGGTTCGACACCAAAAATAGTTATTTGCTAAGTCATTGCAAAATAGTTTTCTTTTACTTTGTATGATTTGTATTCAACTTTTGTAACTTCTATAAAAAGCATGAAAATCGCCTTCTATCATATGTATGAAACGGCTTTAGTAGGCAGTAATGAAATGATGTTCGCGCAACAAATCGCAGGGAAAAACTGCTAAGAAAGTTGATTGTTACAAAAATGAAGCGATGATGAAAAGTAAAGGAATTAACTAATTAGACACATTCTCGTCACACACGGGAAGTGTGTGGTATCTTGCAAATGATATGGAAGTGCATCATTAAAATTCTTCTCGTTGCCAAAATGCAAATAAGAAGTACCGGAGAAATAGCGGCGGTCACGCACAAATTATTCTTTCCGTTGTAAAAAAACTTTTAATGCCTGGAAAGTCTTTTATTTTAATATAAAGATTTCTTCCTATGAAAGAGTTTTCAGACAAATCTAATGTTCTTGCCGCATTGGTTTATCATGCTAATTAATCATAATTGTTTTATCATTATGGCAAAAACGGTCATTGAATAATTATCGATATCTCACCCCTATGATTCAATGCTAAAACTTTTTTTTACGATTTTTTTATATTTTTATTGTGTCGATTTCAGTTTCGGTCATTGTTGATTGTTTGACGGATTGTTTTGGTTAAGCGTTATTCTTACTTACTTCTTGTTTTTAGGGTTTTGCTTTCAAAATAATGTTGATGTTGTGTTTTCAATTCATTTTCTTAATGGTTTTAACCTATTTTGAGACCCCCTCAAGATAAAACCTCAATTTCAGTTAAGGTATATAATAAATCATATACTCAATAGGCATAAGTATTGGTTATTTGATTTATTAAACCTCGGTGGTGTGATATTCTACTCCGCTTCGAGTCGTTGAATATCATAGCACCTCGGTTTAATAAATCTCAATATCCAATGCTATAGCCTATTGAATATCTGCTTATTATCATGACCGCCATTAAAATAAACTATGTAATGCTTGTTGCTTATACACAGAATCAATTTCTTACATCAAATTAATTTTAACAGGCATTGAGTGAATATGATTTACGTACACATTTTGTAGAATAATGCTGATTTTCTTTTTGTGAAATGTACCTTACCTTCGACAAGAATACGTTGAGAATCAGATTCGACCTGAAACGTTTGGTTGTTAAACACACCATCGATTCGACAAGAATAAAGACCACTGGTGTTTGTTGTAATGTTGCCATAATCCACTTGATCCACGCGAACCTCGTAAATGCTACCAGTCCATTGGAAAATATTTTCCTTTAGTTCAATGATTTGTCGAACATTAGGAGTAATAGTGGTGAGAGTGAATCCTTTGGCGAATGTGGTGTTAAAAGAACAACCATCCATGGTAAACGCATCTCCAGTGAAGTAAGAATCTTCTGGTGATGATGGACTACTCATGAATGAAGGTACTGCAAACGAAAAGAAAATAAGCTCTTTGTGCCACTTTCCTGTGACGAACGTCAGCTATGCCGGGAATACGTATAGCTACACTGCTTGACATATCTCATTTAAAAGTCTTACGCCGTGTATGCTACGAGTCTTCCTCAGAAAAGAATTTTGAAGCTGAGCAGTTTCTTAAAATCGATCATAAATATGAAAAGACTTACATTTCACGTCAAATTTTGTAGAGAAATTAGAAAAAGATGTTTCTGCACCATCCAGTAATTTACATTGGAAATAAGAACCCATCTTTCTGTAAGTGTCGATTATTATCGAATCTGATTGGTAATAATCGTCGTCAGTAGATAGTATTGTCACATTTGCTGCAAATTCTCGGATAGCTATCTTTTCATCATTGAGAACAACAAAAAATGCACTGGAAATGTGTTGGTGATATTTGAAACGGCATCCAGAAACGGTGACCCCCTCCAATGTCGATTCTTCAAATGTCGGTTCACTGATAAATTCTAAAACATTAAAAAACATTTTAGAAAGTAAGAATGGCCGAAGAATATTATTCAATTTTGCTTTCCTCTCCATCATCCACGAACTCAAATAAAACAAAAGTTTTCAGGAAAAACATTGCAATAAATTAATTTAAAAGTTTGGAATCATCAAGACAGTGTTCTACCATGTGCGTTCAAAACTTTATTTTATTTCGTCAGCTACATACAAAAATGATGAAAAATACAAATTCGTCAAACTATAGAATTGTAAAATTCAAAAATTGATGTCATAAATTAACCCTATTCGTATTGGGGGACAATTTTGTACTATCGGTTGGAACAATAATAAAGAGTAACTAATCTTGGGACTTAAAAAAATAACATTTTCATATCAGATAATGTTTAACTGAAAATTCATACCTGGCTCTTTGTAAAGTATTGAAGCATTGGAGACAAATTCTTCAAGAATGACAGGAACACCAACCCCGACAACACACCAAAAACGACCGAAATCGATTCGGGATTGAAACTTCCATTCTGGGAAATGAAATATCCCTTTATCGTTGTCGAAAGCAAGTGTTGAACCAACACGATGCAGAGTGTTGTTGTACTTGATGAATCCATTGTTGACAGCACTCTCGGGATTCGATGAAACGAACTGACAATCTTTGACGATTGTTTCGTTATGCGTTCGATACAATGTTGGTTTTGTTAAGAACTGGACATCATTACCTTGACAAAAACAAAGAAAATTTATCGCAAATAGTGTAATGAGTTTCAGGCAGTCCATATTCAAGCGAATGGTCACAGGAAAAATTGTTCTCTTTAATTTAAAACATAAAATGAATGTTATCATAAAGATGTTTCTTAACAAGTTTAATGATAATTCGTTTTGCATTTCTATCATTTTGACAAAACATGCAATTCATCTTAAGGAAATTTATAAAAGTATTAAGATTTAAGAAAGTTTTTTTAATGAAACTTTTCAAAACGCATGCGTCAATTCGGTAATAATATTACTCATCAGAATTTTTGCAAAAAATGCCTCTAAAATGAATATTTACTTCTAACATCTAGAAAGGCTATTTCAGAATCAATCGTTTCTGTTTTGTTCAAATAGTTCAATTTCACTTGGCAAGAATAGTTTCCACCAAGCTCCTGTGTAACCATCGTCGAATTATGCAGTAAATACGTGACCAAGTAATGATCATTCCGCCAGTCGATTTCCATTGCGGAATTTTCGATTCTTTTGTATTCTGTTTGGTTCTTGATTTCAAAGAATTGTAAATCCTTAATGAACAATGTTTTAAATTGACAACCAGTAGCATTCAACGTTTCACCAATGAATACCGGTAATGAAGCATTGAATGTCCTGGTGAACGATGGCACTGGTTGCAAATCTGAAAAATGCAATAAATCAATATTTTCAATCTGTTAAGGGGTTTCTTGGCAAACGTGACAAACAATACAAAAAAAAAATATTTTCATGATAAATGGGACACATAATTATACATCTAAAAGCAGGTATCAATTGATTTCCTTTCAAAATAGACTAGCAAGCGTCTGGTTTTCCTGAGAACATGGGAAATGTGGTTATTAAGTGATGCGCGCGGGCGGGGAATCATTCTTATAAAAAAACGCCACGGGAATGAGAGGTTTGGAAAACCAGACTAGGTCCATCTGACTCTTTTTGTGATTTTGCTCTAATCTTAACACGGGCAACAATTGATTTCCTTTCAAACTAGACTAGCAAGCGTCTGGTTTTCCTGAGAACATGGGAAATGTGGTTATTAAGTGATGCGCGCGGACGGGGAATTATTCTTATAAAAAAAACGCCACGGGAATGAGAGGTTTGGAAAACCAGACTAGGTCCATCTGACCCTTTTTGCGATTTTGCTCTAATCTCAACACGGGCAACGTTCCCTGGTTTTCTAGGGAACGAAAATGAATGGACATCAAGATTATTTTCTTCCTTCTCAAACGCCAAAAGAGAGGGGCGCTTAGATTTCAGCGAATTGGAGATAAAAACGTGAAAAGCAAAACAAAAGTTGGAGTTAGAGCTTTGAAAACCATGTGTCTATAATTTGCATCACACAATTTCATGATTTTTACTCCAATTTCTTATGCACTACTTCTTTGTTCTTGCTACTCGAGCTAGTAAAAATGGACACAAGGACACATATGGACCGAGGATGGAGTCTCAGATCTATATACCTTCAGACTGTTTTTACACTGCACTACACTCCATCGTACCTATTCCTATTGTTCATAACTTGATAAAAGATTTACTATTTTGTGTCATAATCAACTTTTATATACACCAGAGATGCATCAGAAAAAATAATTTCAACCAGAGGACAAGTAGATTAATGCATGATGCGGAGATATATACGTAATTTATCCCACCATTGAGTGAATGATTATATATGTCGATATGTCCATATACTTTTCTGCTAACCGTCACTTGTTATTGCTGTGACAATACTTTGTTAAACCAAAACTGGTACAGAATATGGAATTTATAATGTAATGCTAATTTTGTATACTTACAGTATACCAGACCTTTACGACAAAAGTTGATTTATATATGAATTTTACAACCTTACAAGGCAATCAAAGACACAAAAGATTTTTATACTAATTTTAGCTATCTAGAACAACTTTTCAATATTTAAGAATCAATTACTCATTTTATTGCAATCGTTAATTGATTTTATGGATTATCACCATCTGATCATATATTTTTCATAATCAAGAATCAGTAAGGTAATAAAAATATTTCCAATCGTTTTAGCTACTGTAGATCTTTTATAACAAATAACTTCCTTCTTCTTTTTCTTTTTTTAATTGATCAAACCAGCTCCTTTCACTGTCATTTCTTACATGATTGTCGAGTAGAATTAAATTTCAAATTAGGTGAGACAAATTTATTTTGTTGTTCTACATGCCCGACCAATGATTTTCCAAAAACGAAAAAATAATATTATTAAATTTTTATTAAAAAGTTAATATTTCTATTTTACCGACCGAACGATCCATATTTTTCTGATGATCTGTCTGTAGAACAAGAAATTAGATTTGTCTCTTATTAACAATGGAAATTTGATATTAGTATTATTTTTTTGCTTTTACTACTGTAAATCATGTTCGATTAGGCCTGTACAAGGCCCGCGCCACGATTTTTAAAGTGAGGGGGCCAACAAAAATATAGCGACTAAGGAGGCGCAACCATGGTTTGCTTTGCAAAAAAGTGGAGGGGCCATGGCCCCCCCGGCCCCCCGGTGGCGCGGGCCCTGCTGTAGAACAACAAATTATATAAATAAACTTTGATAAAAAATAGCTAGAATGGCTAATAGTAACAAGGACCAATTTAATCAGTTGCTTGACGGGAAAAACTTTTCACAAAGTAGGTAGTAAGTTTGATCAGTTGACAACAAAATAAAGTGATATAGTTATAAAGTTATTATTATAAACTTTTTTAATGTTTTTTCACAAAACAGAAAAACAAAATTTGTTCTAGTCAAATCAAATTAATGAAATTAATTATAGTGGTCTCAGAGAGACCATAGACTTTTGTTTGGGGAAAAAGGTTTTCGTAAAGAGTACATATAAATTTCACGATATTAATATTTGTACTATTGCCCAAAAATCCTGTTCCGAAGCTAGTTACATTTTGAAGGTGAAAATTATGTCACATATTTTATCATATATCATTGAATATTTTAGCCCTAATTAACCATAAATTTTGTAGATATTTATTTTATAGACTGCCTTTAATGTTTTCACATTTTCCCAACAATTTAAACAAGGTGGTTAGAATGTTGAGAATGGTCGAATCTAAAAAATAGTATCTAGAATTTTTGAATGATGCAGAATATGGGGTTTTAAACTCTCTCCGTTCAAATTTTTGATTTTATGATACGGTTATTAATTATGGTAGTGTATAGCTATTTATATACAGACGGTGCTAATTGATATAAGCGATCATCGATTCAAAGTTCAATTAGTTGATTAACACAGTCTGGATAAACTATTAGAGGCAAAAAATTGTGAGTGCCGATTTTATATCGATTATATCGACTGCAATCAATATTTAATCAATCTATTCCTATGTTTTATCGATTACTTATCGATTTAGCACTGTCTTTTGATACCCCCTCTCATGTCTCAAATCCAAGTTAATTTCTTACAATCTTATGTTGTGTGACGTCTGTTAGCTAAGTCTATTGATGTTTTTTATTTTCTGAAAAATGCCCTTTTTTGTACTCTCTTTCAATTTTAAGCATAAAAGTCTCTAATCTAAAAATTCCTTGTCTATCTTATCTGTCTATCTACTAGTTTTACTGGTGAAAAACTGAAGTTAATTTCAATTTATGATCTTCTATTACAGCATACAATATCTCTATCCAAAGAGAAATCTTCCTCTTCGGTTCCATAGACTTTGACAGAGAAAGCAATCTCCATGCATGTCATGAAAGTAGTATTCTCAGTCACCACTTTTTCGTCCGCCATCTTGATTTTAGCAAGTGATTTTAAAATCGATTTTTCTATCCATGAAAATGCAGCACCCGCACTCCGTTTTTGCTCTGTTGTTACAGTTTATTTCAAGAAAAAGGCCGGATGAACCTAGTCGTTGTACTCAGCGAACGTAGCGAGCGTGTTGCAGGCGAAACTGCATCGAAATACAACGGCTAGTTACTAGTCTACTTTCAAACAGAATATAATTTGCTAAACACACAAAAAGGTTCTCACCATTCTGGCATTTCGAAAACACCCAACAACTATGAAGGTTTACGATATATCCCCTCGAGATAGATTGCGTGTGCACAAAACAACCTCGATTACCCTGATTCCATATCAATTCACAGCCAGTTGCACCTGGGTAGGCAAGGCATTTTACTAAACATTCCTGATGTCTCTGCTCGTTGTTACCGTTTAACGTATCCAATCGGACAACCCCTGTGTTTTGGTCTCCCCCGTTAGGATCACTTAGTTAAGAAAGAGTTTTCGCTTCATTGATCGTATATGACATGGCTTACATGGCAATATTATCTCTTAACATTGCATTTTAAGTTGAATTGAATTGGCTTTTTAATGATACAAGCGAGTATCAGGTGCAATAGTATTAGAAAATAAATAAAAATGTTTACCAGTATACGGTACAGCAGCAGATAAATCCGACAACTTGAATGAATTCGATTGCGAATAATACGATAATTGACACTTGTAGAACACTCCAAGATCCTCATAATTATCAACAATTAACGGATTCAACAAATAAGAATCAACACTAGACTGTGTTGCATTTACTGGTATCTCTTTGACTATCTTTTCATTTTGATCGAGAACCAGGTAAGATGCTTGTTGAACCATTTGGTGATATTTGAAAGAACACCCATCTATGGTAATTCCATTTTCGTTGAACTCTTTGAAGACTGGCGAGCTTTGAATCTCTAAAAAAAGCATATGAATGAAATCTAAATTTTTGTTTGTAACTAAAATGAAATTTTTTCAAACTATGGCATACAAAGGATCAAATAAGATCAGTAAATTTTTAAATTAGTAAGTTAAACTCATAATTATATAAGAACAGTATATAAGAGTATTAGAGTATAAAGAGAGTTGCTATGTAGTGGTCTGAACCATTTACTTGTTTGAATAGGGAGACAGACAAATTATTATCAGAAATTTTTAATGTTTTACCTGGTTCTGAGTAAAGGGTAGAGTTTCCAGATCTGAAATTTTCATCCCCAATGTGAGCCACACATTGAAAATCACCACTATTTATATAATACTTGAACAAGAAGATGGGTAGTATTTCATCCCAGATTTCGGCATTACTGACCAACGGTGCAATGCTTGGTTTAGCCCCATTAATTGTAAGCTGAAAAAAATCATTCAAATTTGTGTTTCTTGGTGTTGTGTAATTGCATCCAATGACCACGAGACTTTGGTCTGGTTGCCTTTGTAGGATTGGATTACTAGTGAAAATGACGTCATTACCTGGAGAAAACAAAACGCACTTGTTATTGGTTGATAATATCTGAAGATTTGTAATACTGTATGATTACAATAGAGCCTCTTACCATCAAGCGTTATTTTAGTTAGTTTCGATTGTAACTACAATAGATTTTCGGAGGAAAATTTCAGACTTGTACGAATTATTATAATATATGGATATTTTGAATATTTTCCAAAGAGTTCTACTAGTACTACCCTCCCCTGCTTATGATAGAAAGAAAACTTCAATACATTTAAAGAGAAATGACCAAATATAAAACATACTCAGTGCATTTAGTGGATAACTTTGAGATTCAGCTTGGTAAAGAACATTTCCATTTTTCATGTTGGTTTGTAAGCGACACGAATAGTTTCCTGAAGAGTTTTTGAACATCTCCAGCTCTTGCATTGGTGTTTCAATAAGAAAATGATTCTGCTCTTCTATCCATTGCACAACAGCATCGTCAAATGAAACGTTAGTCAACACTTGGTCATTGTATATGTAGGATAAATGAATAGCTTTGGTGAAGATTGATGTGAATTGACAACTACCAAAGTTAATTTTGTCACCAATAAAATGTGGTCTGTCAGTGACGTTCAAATGACGCCCGATGGATGGAACTATGAAGAAAATAGCAAAAACATCGAAATACGAAAATAATTGTATGTATTATTTAATCATACTTCACTGATTATCTTAATTATTTTAATCATGATAAATTAGAATATACGATACCAAATTTGTTTGATGTCGCTGATCATGGTAAACCTATGTGATATGTTCCAGGGAGTTTACTCATTTGGTAGATATCTCAATAGAAAGCTTTACGGCGCGTACAAACTGAAAATTGATCTAAATTACACTGTGCTAAAATATTTAAACTTATAAAAACATTTAAACCAAAGATAAATAGAAAAAAATCTACGATAGATAGTATCATGTCCCTAAAGATCTTCTAAGGTATACCTAATTTTTAATAAACCATTCCAATTCAGAGTCACTTAAAAAATGGAAATGCAATTTGAAACGAGGAAAGCTTCTGAAAATGCCTCTAAAAAGACTTACGCACCACCCGTGTTTTCTAAAAACCATTCTTTGCTTTGGTGTATTAGGTAGAACATAATTTATATTTCAATTTCATATTTCAAATTCAACTTACTATCGAAGCGAGTCTGGTTTGATATTTGCGACAGAGCTGGCTGTATCATGTCTGTTTGATCAAACAGATAGCATCTGACGAATTCACCCAAACCATTGTATGATTCGATGAGAGTTGAATTAACCTCGTAGTCATCCCTTCCTTGTCCTTTTGTGATGGTTGTAGGAATTCTATCAATGATTTCCATGTTAGAATTGAGGATTGAAAAATGCACATCTCCTTCTAATTGTTGGTGATATTTGAATGAGCAACTGGTAACTTTGACACCATCTTTCGATGGACCAATCAATGTTGCATTCGTAACAAATCCTGTAAATTAGTTTGAAGGTTAGATTAAGATCAATCGCTATGCATAACTTCTTCGTTAATTCATTTTGATTTATTTTAAAGCTGATATTGGGTTTTTTCAGAATTCCGTACCCCCGGATATCCTCAATACCAAGGATACCAAGGATATTCAGAAAATGGGTTCGAAATTTTTAATACCCTAAGATAAAGGGGTTCGAGTAATCCAGGTGTCTGACATACTCAACAGGGGGGGGGGGGGGTTTCTGGAAAAGTCCATTAATTAAAAAACAAAATTTGAAGCATAATATAATTATAGTACTTTTAAACAAAACAAAATAATTATTCAAGTTAAACCTGGAGCATTGTAAAGAATGCTTCTATGTGACGTCACAATCTCTTCATTGATGATGAAAACACAATGGAAAGATCCTTCAATTAACCGTCGTTGAAATTTGTACAGAGGTAATTGGTAAATGTTACCAAATTGATTGCCAGTACTGTTTGTTATCGCATCAACCTTGTATAGCGTTCCATTGAACTTAATGTGAGCGTATTGCACCAAATTTTGATTTCGTTCACTAATGTAATTACAGCCTTGAACGAGTGTTTCGTTTTGTGTTCTTTGGATGGTTGGTTGACTAGTAAAATGCAGTTGGTTCTCTGGTGAAGGAAAAGATGGTGGTAAGTTCATTAAATCTTGTTGGATGACGCGACAACACTCCCGACACATGATGAGAAAATCACAGATTAAACCTACATCTTGAACACTGAACATTTCAAGAGATTCTTCAGGCCATTTCTCCCTTTAAAAGATATATTATAATAGGAAGCAGTAAATACTCACCCTAAAGGAGAAAATGACAGTTTGAAACAACATTTACCTTGCACGACGATGTATGTACTATTTGATTCTATATCAATGAACGTTGGATCATATCCTGCTGGCTCAGCCATCTCAATAGTCAGTCTGCATGAATAGTTTCCAGTGGAGTTGGTGACACTTTCAATTTCACCAATCTCTGGTGTGATTGTAAAATTCCCATCTCTCCATGATACCTCTTTCACCGTTAGATCCTTTACAACTTTGTTGTTTTTCAGCAAATGCATAGTAAAGCCTTTATTGAACATAGCTTTGAATCGGCATCCTTGAATTGATAAAGGATCACCAGCAAAGTGAGACTCTTCTTTGGTCACTGGTCCAGACATAAATTCAGGAACTGAACAATGAAAATTACATTTATTAAATTATCTTAATTTGTTAGCCAAGGTTAGCCAAGTTATTACTCGAAAAGCATCTTTAAAAACAAACTGGATAAACAATCAAATTATATTGGCCATCCAATATCTTTACTCAAAATCGAAACAAATTGAAAATGCAAACTTACCAGTGACAGAGTATTGAGAAAGTGAAGATGAAGTTGTTATGTTGATTATACTTTGATCTTTCAGAGTGCATCGATAGTAATTGCCAGCATCATTATAAGAATCCACAATAACAGGATCGATTCCGTACAGGTCTTCACCAGACAACTTTGTTAGATTGGATATAATAGATACAATTCTAGTTTCAGTTTCATCGAGAACTCTGATCATAACTCTACCAGTAAACATCTGATGGAATTGGAATGTACATCCTTTGATTTCGATACCAACATTTGCCAAGGGATTGATAGTAGCTTGACCAATGAACTCTAAAAGATTCGACGAGGATGAGAAACAGTCGGCTGACAAAATGAAAGAGAGTCAAGTCTCCAAGAATCTAGACGCTTGACAGAAAACAAATTCATCGAATGGCTTAAATGTGGCACCCCCCACCCTCCCTCTTATGCGACAAAAAATAAATCTAACCTGGCCGTGTATAGAGCCTCGAAGTTCTGGATTCAAATGTTTCTTCACCGATTTCAATTACACAGGACACATTTGCAGAATCCATCCTTCTCACTTCAAGTTCTGGCAAAACAAATCGATCTCCTGTATCTAGCAAGACCATATCAGCAAGGCCAATAGATCCCAGAGAAACACTCGCTTCAAGAGCATAAGTGTCGTTGTTTATGCGAACGGCCGAATATTGCGCTAAATCTTGGGTTCGAGCTGATGTGTATGTACAATTTCTGATGACAAGACTGTCTGTGGTTCTACTCAAGGCTGGTTTGGTCAAGAACTCCACATTATTGCCTAAAAGGACAAGTCGACAAGTCATTTCAACCTTATTTAAATGAAAAAGAAAGAGGTCGTCATAAAAAATGAAGAAAAAATAACATATTTCTTTGGAATTTTTTTTGCGTTGCACTTTGCGTTGAATGTAATTTGCTTTTCACGATTTGTAGGTCAAAAGAATCAGATATAGATGATGGGTATTTAGAATAGATAAACTATTCTAAGCTGAGCTTTTTGACTGGATTTATATTTAACAAATGTGTTCTTACTTTTAACAACAAATGCTGAAACATCAGACTCAACTGATGTCGTTATATTCCCCACCAAGTAATCAACTTTGCATGTATAATTGCCATGGTATTTCATTGCAACTTCAAATTCCCCTACATGACTATTAATATTGAAACCATCGCTCTCCCAAGATGTGAGGAGAGAAAGTGCAGTTGTTAATCCAGTATCAAGGTGTGTTGACGTTAAATTTATTCCTTTGGTAAACATGGATTGGAATATACATGGCTTTGCAACGGTTACTTCACCAACAAAAAAGAAGTCCTTTGCGAAGGAAAAAGCCTCAGTGGAAACCGGATCTAAGAGAAACAACGGTTGTAAAATTAAAAGTGCAATAATTTTTTCGGGTTCTTTCCGATTCAAGTTGTTAGTATTGTTTCAGACATTCCGACACACAATGAAAGTGAATTTTAAAGATATAGATCACACTTTTTCTTAACCATGTCAACGTAGAATCAAATCTTAAGATCAAATCCTAGAAGGTAAAGCGACTTGTGAAATACAGTCTTAATATTCAAATCGGAAGAAATAAAAAGAAATGTAAAAAACTTACAAGTTAGATTAAAGAAGACGGATTTCTGAGACAAAACATGGCCAACAGAACGTCCATTGTCAATCGCTTTGCATTTGTAGTAAAATCCAGCATTTTGGTAAGAATCAATCAGAATTGACTCTACCATGTATTCATCACCAGGAAGATCAATGGATTGACTATCAACTTCTATCACCACGTTTTCGTTGCGATCCAGTACAATAAAAGAAACATCAGCCATTTCATGGAATCGATATTTGCATCCACCAATCTGCAATCCACTTTCGTTGAAACTCAGAATATTTGGAGCGGTGTCAAATACTGAAAAATAATAGGCACCATATATGGGCTCAATATTCGATTACAAAAGCAAAATGTAGGACCAAGGCTTGTTTTATTATTGACTGTATGCATAAATAGCATTAGTAATTGGGCCCATATTTAACAATCGGGCTAGATATTTGTCAAGACTAGAAGAATTATTTAGTCTGGACCACCTTGTAATAACCAATTAAACCAAGGGTCTATCCACCACTATGGATCAAGACAAATTGATTATATCAGAACAAAAGGATTTGAATAAAGAAATTACTTGGTCGATCATATATCTCAGAAATATTAGACGAGAATGTTTCTGCACCAATCTTAATGACACAATTGATTTTTGCATTATCGTAACTTTGGTTGATGCTGACTTGAGGTAAATTAAACACTTCATCAGATCTTACTGCACCAGTATGGTTTGTCAATGTTGTGATTTGATGGAGAACATTGTTAGTGCCACCAATATATGCAATTTCAATGTAAGAATATGCAACAAGATTTTCATTTCTTGAAGACGTGTAGTTACAACCACTGACCATAATTTCTGATGTTGTTCTCATTAAAGTTGGTCTCGTTTTGAACACCACATTGTTACCTGCAAAATGTGAACAAAATCATACTTTAGGTCATTTAAATATTGGTCGCTCGGTAGAAGTAAAAAAAGAATGAACCGTTTCATAGAAAGAGGTGATCAGGATATTAACATCGAAAGTGTTAATATCATCAACATTACATGTTTCTCGTTTTGCAATGATATCCAAGTCGAGTTGCAATAATATTCAGTGTAATGAAAATGTGGATAATATGAGAACCTACTTTGAACATTCAAAGTTGTGCTATCCGATTGCAGAGTCACTGTTGTTTGACCAACCAAGTAATCTATTTGACAATCATAAATCCCTGATTTATTCTGTGCGATTTCAATTATTTTATCTTCGACAGTTGCTGTGAAAATGCTATTTTGCCAAACAATTGTTAGATCAGCTTCTGTATAGGTGGAAAGGCGGTTGTTACCACTCCAGATTGACACATTGATACCGTTCATGAACCTGGTTGTAAAGTGGCATCCTTCTATTGTCGCATTTTCACCAACAATATAAATTGGTTTTGCTAAGACAGGACCTTTGGTGAAGTTTGGAGCTAATGGTAAAGAAATGAAATACAATTTATCCGAGAATTTTCGTGTTTCGTGATAATAATGAAAAGAAGGTAAAAAACTATAGTTTTCTGACTGATATCTTCTAAAATGTCATGTCTGAAAAAATGTGCTTTACTTTTTTTAATTTTGGGAATCTGAATAATGACGAAACTTACTACTAACTCTCTGCAAACATTGATAAATCAATTGCAAGTATTTTACTGTACCAACACAAGGATCACCAAAAATATTGTTACGAGCCTCAATATAACAACTGGAGGCTTCAACCCCGCCACAATTATTTGTCATGAAAGTCCGAGCCTTTTCTAATGAATTCTCTGCCTCACAGCCACCTGGAGGAACATTTGATGTTTGACATATTTGTCTTTCAAGTCTACCGTACATTGCATAAACAATATTGATGAAATGAGATGTCGGACAATTCATCGTATGGCCACTTTTATGTTCACATGCAAATGCTGAAAGGTAGATAGCGTATGTGTATGGGATGGACAAATGCACATCAACAATTGTTTAGCACTAGACAAAAGATATCACCTCTTCATACCACTGTTATACACTTGAGACTTTGAAAATGTAGAATTGCAATTGGTTCTCAAAGTAACAACTTTAATTTGTCCATTCTTAAGTTCTCGCCCTTTTTAAATCAATAGATGAAATTCTTACCAGTAATATTGGCTTGTTCTGAAAACTTTGACGTCGCAAGATCTTCGAAAGCCCCCTCGTTAGGTGTAAGTTGACAGCGAAAATATATTCCTGCATTTTCATAAGTGTTTATTGTAAATGAATCGAACGTGTATTTATTGTTATGCTTTGTCGATGTTGTTGAAAAGTTGACGGGAATATTGTTCATCAGATATTGGTTGGCATCAAATACCAAAAATGATGCTTTGCCAGGGAATCTCTGATGAAATTTGAAATCACATCCAAGTAGCTCCAAACCATCTTGACCAACACTTCTAATGGTAGGTGTTGTCAGAAATACTGTGAAAAAACAACAAGTTGGCGTTTCAAAACAATGAAATTGAGACAATGCCCTGATATTAGCACTGTATATTTAACTTTTCATTAAGAAACAGCAAACATCATTTTAAACCTACTTTGGGTGGTCTGGTGAACAGAAAGGTGGAGTGAGAAGAGGAGGTCCAAGAGCAGCCGCCGGCGAACTTTTCTTAAATGTCTGTACTATTTTTCCAGGAGAGAGAATTTTAGAAGAAAATTCATTGGCTGCTCTTGGAGGTCCACTATAATGGGCAAATGACAATGCTTTTTCGAGTCAAATCTTTCCTCAGCTTTGGAGAATTTCTACTAATTTTCAAGGAAAATTATGCCAAAAGTCTTTAGAACCGAAGTTCGGCTTGAAAAAGAAAATCAAAGAAGAAATATTCTTTAAAAAAGTGCTGCCACTGTGTCCCCACCCCAAGAAGAAAAGAATTCTCTTTGATTTAGTTTAGATGTACTTATATACCAAACGAATAAAAACGACTTTTTTACCTGAATGACGATATACCTCAGAAGTATTTGAAGTAAAATATTCATGGCCAATCTTCATTCCACAAGAAACACTTCCATTGCTTATGGCATAATTGAATTGAAATGTCGGTAATGTGAATGAATGTCCGTTTCGAGTATCTTCCTCAGTTGTTCTGCTTGATATATTATATGCAGTACCATCAAACTCAATGAATGAAAATCTCAATAAACTTTCATTGCGATTTGATTTGTATTGGCATCCACGGATTATTGTTTCGTTTGATGTTCGTTCGATAAAAGGCTTTGTCAAAAATAATACTCCATTACTGATTATGTTTGTGTAAAAAACATTTGAGCGCGTCATTCTAACTTCACCATCACCATCAATGATGGCGTCCAGCTGGCAAGAATAATTTGCATTCTCACCAGCTTCGTTGATAACAAGATCAGGTAAAGTCGTTAAAAGCAAACCATCAGCTGTTGAGTTGTATGTAAAGGTTGCATTACGAACATAAACAACACCGTTCCGCATCCAGTGAGCCATCACACCTTGGCGAAACATTGATTTGAATGAACAACCAGATACTCTGACGTCATCACCAACAAAATATGTTTTTGAAGTCGAAAATGGATGACTCACTATTGAAGGGTCTAGAAAGGAATAAACATCATGTTAATACACTCTTTTTTTAGAGGTTATACAGACCACAAGTTAGATAGAAAAGAATCGGTTGTTAACTAGAAAATGAAACATGAAACTTTGGAAAAGATACGTTAGGCTTATAATAAAAGAATTACATAACTCAAGTTCAGTCTAATCTAGTTTTTCTTCAACTTGAGCCTGAAATGACTCTTAAGAGATTTTTAATTTTTAACGAATTGATTTGGTTAGATGTTTCCAAAGTTTAGTTAGTTAGAAATTTGAGGATTCGAAACAACAAGAAACTAGAATTAGTAACAAAACGTTTTCTTTTTACATAATTGATTTGTGTTTTCAAAGTCATTTTGAAGAATTGTCTCATGGCAATCAACCACCACTGTTATAATACTTTGTCTGTCTTTTTCAAAATTTTCAGAATTGGGAAATAAATCGCTGATTCTTAACTTGAGTCTCAGGGTAATTCTTAAATCATTCTTAAAATTTGACGGTTTGGAGCTTTAAAATGAAAAGAGTGAAAATATACTTACAGTGAAAGTTAATGCGATCAGAAAAATTAGACATGGCAGTAATTGAATCAACGTTGATCTGACATCGTAAATAATGTCCAACATTTGTATAGTTTGAAACGATGGCTTGTTCAAATTGATAGAGATTAGGGAGTGACAAATTGGTTATTGTTGCACGTCTTCTATTCGTTAATTTCTTTGAATCATTGTAAATATTGAAGAAAACTTCATTGCTAACAGGTTGCTGGTGATATAGAAAGTGACATCCAGACAATAGATACTCTGTTCCAATTTCGAATGTTGGTAGATTGAAAAATTCTAAAACATGGGAAAATGCAGGTAAACAAATGAAATATATTTTTTGGTTTCTAACAGCATTAAACACAAGTTCTGACATCATTCAACACTACAAGCTCTGACATTAGCTCTACTAAAGGTTGTGAAAGAAACTGCAAAAAAAAGCAAATAAAAAGAGTTAAAAATATTGTTCAAAGGAAATTATAATGAAATTCAATTCGTCGATTGAGTCAATTGTTTTAGATTATATATACTTTAAGCTTACCTGGAGCTCTATAAAGTTTAGATGTGTTTGAGTAATATGTTATGTTATCAATAATGATGACACATCTAAAATTTCCACTTTCAATGTAGGGCAATTTAACGGATGGTAAAGTGAAAACATTTTCATTTCTCGTTTCATTGGCTACTTGTGTTGCGTTTGAAATTGAAATCAATTCATCATTATTTCTTTGAATGAAGGACTTCGTTGTCCAGCTAGAATGAGTTGAAGATGAATAACTACAACCAGAAATTATTGTTTCACTGCCACTTTCACTTCTTCTTAGCGTTGGGTTTGAGAGGAATTCAAGTGTAAAACCTAAAAACGATTAAGTAAATAAAGCATATCCTAAAATACGTTACACACTTTTTAAATAAGTTCACAACAAATGATAAATGATGAATACAAATTATAAAATAATAACAAGACCACGTCGAAAAACTTGCTTTTTAGATATTATTAATTTTCTGAAAAACACATGGACAGATTTTATTTTCATAATAATAAGTTCTACACACCTACTCTCTAGTAATTGTTAGAATATTTCATGCCCTACATCATTATTCTCTTTTCATCCACAGACTAATGATTGAAATAGTTTTAACAACATCAATAATATGGAATTTAAATTATTTGAAGATTTAGAGTTCTCAGGCTTACCAGAATCAAGTTTACACACATAGAAATTTGACTGTCCACACCATTCATCATTCCAAAGACTGTTATTAAAAGAATGGAGACAGTTCTCCCTTCCTCCTAGGTTATTTGGCTATTTTAGAAACTATGTTGTGGAGCAAGAACCTGTTTTCATTTTTTCGCGCCGTTTTTTCTCAAATGGATATCGTCGAAGAAACCTAGCGACATTTCTTCCATTTAGCTAGCAAACCAAAAATTTCTAAATTGATATTTTGATTATTTTGATATTGGTATTTTAGCTTGATTGTGATTTTTGTTCCCAAAAACACAGCTTTTTGGCTTCGCTGCCTTTCTATATCGCCCTTTAAAACCGAATTTCGAAAGTCTTTTTTTTTCGATATTAAAAAATATGCATAATTAGTTTGATTTGACAGAAATCTTTGCGTAGTAATCTTTGAAGTAAAGGTTCTTGTGTAAAAGCAAAGGGCCTTATATTCTGATATTTTGGAGATAGACCTGATGACCTGATCACCACTAAAGTAAGATACGTATACTTTCATGTTTAGAAGTTATAACACTTACGGCATCATCATGAACCTTTGAAATAGATTTTTAGTATGTAATGGGGTCTCTTCAGATTACATATTGCTGCAAAATTTGTGATTTAACGCTTTATTTTTGACGACAAAGATAATACAAAAGTTTTTTTCTCCATAGAATCGATCGTTAAACTTTTGGTGAAGAAGGAGTTTTTTCATCAGCAAAAACTTACACTCGATAATCACAGTGGTGGTCCTTCGGATTTCTATGATTTGCAAAATAATGAAAGATTTAATTAAATTCATTATTTACCTGAACTACATGGAGTGTAACCCGTTGGTGAGCTTTGGCCAGCGGGACATCGCAATTCACTCCCTAAATAAAAGAAAAAAGTTTAAATATTATGATGCTCATTACATACTCTAGGGTGGACGGAGAGCTGAAAACGTACATGTATACGATTTAGAACAACAGGTATAGCGTCAGAGAGAAAGGAGGCAGATAAAAGTACTATTCTTTTTCATCATATTGTTACTGAATTGAAGCATACGTTTAAATCAATATTTACTTGCAATTAACTGTCGCTATGAATGCCCCGCGCGCAGAGCTCATTCAGCCCAGAGCCTGCCCAGAGGTGTGACCTTGATATCTCCCA
>JAUJPO010044244.1:0-17055 GCA_032270745.1 Tiaropsis multicirrata
TTTCAATCCCATCATCCTTTGCGTTTATTACTCTTGCACGTTAATTACATTCAATTACAAAGAAGAAGTAATAACTTCCACGGATTGACAATTAAAACGAAAAGGATTTTGGGATCGAAACTCGGACAAATACAAGTGCAAATAATTACGGCGTGTGCATAACGGAGCGCTATTGATGATTCAGCTAACCCAAACTAACGGATAATCTCTTTATCACTTTACAAATTTCTGACCACGCCACTGAACCCAGCCAACTCCCAAGGGTTTACATCTTATCAAGGCCATCAAATAGTGACGATATGACCTTTTGGAAGTGACAAAATAGCCAAAACCCAGTGGAAATAGATTGTTACACGAAAAAAATCGATTCTTTTATCTCATCAACTTAGAAGCCATCCTACCAAAGAAAGTTCTGCGTTACAGCACAATTACAATAATACAAATAAAAATTTATCCATTCTAAAAGGCCTCGAACCCTTGGTTGGTTGCTGATACAGTAATTAAAACTAATAACAAATAACTTTTTTCGTCAAATTTACATACAATACCAACCAAAATCTCCAGCAAAAATCATCCAGATCTCCAACAAAACCCGCAGACGACCAACAACACAACTTGTTGACTGTCTCTCACACAAATTAACCCCTATCAACGAGATAATAACAAAACAATACTATTTTGCTAACTGATTAACAGTACACACCACAATACCTGTATGCATTTTTGTTCGAATCCATTACCTTAACGAGCAGTCATTAGCGGTCTAATTAAGCAAAACACTAACGTAAACAAGATTTAGAATTCAAAAATTATCTTTTTTTATAGGAAAATCATTTACAGTAAACAAAGATGATACTCAAAAGTTTTGAAGGAGAGTGTTGACTTCCATATAAGGAATATGAGCAACAGCAACACTCTCCATCAAAGATAAATCATAGACAGAATTATTTAAATTGCGCCAATAAACATTAGAATTAGACTTACTCTTATAATTATCAACTACGTCAACCTTTTAACGAAAAATTGGCTTTGACCGAAACCTTCCTTCACTACAATGTTCAATGCCAGCCAGGAGCAGGAGGAGCTGCTCTCAAAACAAAAGGATCAATATCAGAGGTGGATACAGAAGGTACTCAAAAGTTTTGACGGAGACTGTTGACTTCCATATAAGGAATATGAGCAACAGCAACACTCTCCATCAAAGATTTTGAGAACCTCTGCATCCGCCACTGAATATTGTCCCATGAATTACGCATACTCTCAACCTATCAAATTCAAGCATCGTAAAAACACAGCTCTCAAAAACCATCGGCAGGAAAGTAACAATAATTTTAAAATCGAATTTTTTCAACAAATAAAACAAAAAGCTTCATCAAACTCCCAACAATCCAATTCAAATATCTATCTCAGATTCACAAAAACCATATCCAGCAAGTCAAGAGTTCTTGCATCAAAACAACAACAACAAACTGCCAGTGCCACATACAGAGAAAACACTCGTCGGCTTTTTTCAACACATTTCACAGAACTCCCAACAACACAATTCAAATTCTTATCTATCTCAGATCCACGAAAACCATATCCAGCAAGTTAGAGTTTTTGCATCACAACAACAACAACAACAAACTGCCAGTGCCACATACAGAGAAAAATCATTTCTGAATGAAATCAAAGCACAGTGCAAGCGGCGAAAACAATCTTGTTTACTACAAATTCTTGTTTCTCTGTGAACCTTTCGTATGATGTATATGATCGACTGTGTCATGTCGTATAGTCGTTTACTACGGTCAAGCAACCACTGACAAACAAAATTATTTTATAATAAAACCCATGTTATTGTCATGCATTCGTATATAAAAATTATAAAGGATTTTTTTTTGCGCGCGTAGTATTTAACTTATAAGAATAATAGAATCGGATTTTTAAGAGCTATTATGAAGTGTTGATATTTAAACTGTGTTGAATACGAAAAAAAGTAACAATTTGATAAATGATAAATTTAGATAAAATAATTATTTAACCATCATAGTTAGTTTGAAAAGTTTGAAAAATTGGTAAAAAGATTCTAAAAATATTGAACTGGTCATAGAGTATTCTTATAAAAAGAACAATTCGGAATAACTTGTTCGTCAGCACAATAACAAAAAAAACATATTACTGTATTAAAAAAATAGAATATTAATGGATCAGATCAGGAAAGACAAGACATAGGAAAGAAAAAAAATGGGCTGATTACTTTGTGAGAAAAGAATAAGATAATTTGATACACCACGATTCAGTTATTACAAAGTGTGTCACAAACAAAAACAACATACTATAAAACGAATGAAAAGTAGCGTATCATAGTTATTTAAAATGTATTGTTGTAAATAAAAGGTTTTACGTCGGAACAGCATTGAAAATGACTCTCTTAAAGGGGGTTTATGCATCAAAAGGAGCAAAGCGAAAGTAATGTATAAAGTTTACAATGTTCTAAAGACTCTAAAAAATCAATTTCTTCAGAAACTCTTAAGAAATCTGACCTTGAAAATAATTCTACTCGTCTGTTGAAGGACATTATTTGAAAAAAAAGATATCTTTTAAAAATCCTGAAAATATATAAACAATTTTGAATTAGAAAAAATGTAATAGGCAGTAGGTAAGATCAAACAAAATAATTTCAAACTTTCATTTTTGAAAGAATATTGAAAAACGGTGTAGAGATACTTACAAGAAAGACTCTAGACTTGGTCATAGTGCTGATCATAGGGCGATATATGATAAATGCTTTATTCAAAAAATATGTTTTTATAATTTCATTAAATGTCACAGCAAATGAAATAAAGCGGCAATAATAAAGCAGATATTAATAGACGGTATAATCTCTATTTTGAATTTAATTCTTATTTTTTGTTTATTTAGTTGACAAGGTCGGCAATCTTCAAAGAAAAAAATTATAATCTTTTCAAAGAAAACCCTATAACGACACAACAGACTATACTATATAAAAACTATGAAAAAAACGAAATGAATGTTAAAGGCTGACTTTTTAATCGTCGTAAAAATGTAAAAACTAAGAATAAAAACTTTGATAATATAAAACCTACTTCAAAAAACTGAATCGTAAAATTTAAAGTACATAAAATTGAAATTGACTTTTTATATAAATTTTCAAATAATTTTATCTCCAGCAATGAAGTGAAAACATGAAATAGTTACATAATTTATGAAAAGGTTCCAATAAAACTCTAAAATAATTTTCCTCCTAAATTAATATAAAAATATTTAGAAAGAATGAATATTCAAAATAAGAATTCAATTTCCTCTGAACCCTTTAGCCGTTAAATTAGCTGCATACCAATGATCGCAATCCTCATCAAAATCAGAGTTAATATCCATACTCGAGTCTTGTAAACATAAATCAAAACAATGCACAGTTCCCCGTTTGGGTACCTTATAATTCACTTTGGGAATAAATAATGTTGCAAGATCTTCATTGAGTTCATAGAAATTTTCCAAACTAAACAGTATGTGTATGTTTTGGGGCCTGATAGATTGCAAGTCGTTTAGTTCATCATTGGTAACAAAGCCACGTAAAAATCTACGAACTATTGAGCCGTTGGGTCTATCCAACAAGTTTGTGTGCTGAAAAAGGTTGGCTAAGTCACTATCAAGCCTGATTAAAAATGTTTCTTTTGGACTTATTGTTGTTGAGCCTAAAATCAACACAATTTTACGCACAGAATGTAAAGCAAAAATATCACGAATCGATTTCGTAATTAACGACAAGTTATTGATTGATGTTTCTTTTTTTGCAGCTTTGATGGGGATAGCAGGATTATTGTTGAATACGGAAACAGGTTGTGTTTGTTTCTTCATAGCCATCATGTGTGACAACATAGCAAGAGGCATTGGTAATTGACTGCGTATGTATAACAGATGATTCAGTAGCTCCATTACTGATGTACCCAAAGTCAAAGCATCTATGCTCTCTTGTTCATGTTCAAAACAATGCCTGTATTTCAGTTCCATCTTCTTCCATTTAGATGTCTTTCTTTTGCTTGGGGTGGTTTCTTCACCTCGTCTCAAAATGCTAGACATGCTTTTGCTTTTAGTAATTTTTATGCAGCAAATTTAATCTGAAAAAGTATATATTTATTTTAAAAGTGAGAATTAAGATGACACTCTCCTTTTTGAGTTTGGTTGGATCCTAGCTACCTCGATCAATATATAGATTTGAACCCCTTGAAAACACGGGAAACATTGTTATGGTTCAACAGAATAATTAATGTTAACAATGTTTTTATGGACAGACATATTCTTAAACAGATCAACTCATCCATGTCGACATATTTTCTTTGGGGACTAACTTAAAACACTAATTATATCTAAACAATAAGTGTGTTTTTACTACCAAATCATGATCTCGGTTTTTCTTCTCTGCTTCTTTGAATCTCAAACACTCTCCTTCGTAGATGATTATTTAAATTTTTTTAATTCTTTGTCTTTGTAATTTTTTATATCATTTAAAGTTTTTGAGGCATGTATATTAAGTCCTGATCGCATTTTCAGCCTAATTCACAAAAAATAAAGGTATATATTTTTATCGAATCTTTGACAGGAATGTAAATCTCAGAAGCTGAGTGAAATTTTTCAAATTGTAAGGCTTAATTTTGACTCTGAGAAGCTGAGATGCAGAGATAAATCACTGAGAAGTTGTTTGGCTGTAAAAGTACACTCATCCTAAACCTGTCTTCATTCTTCAAAAAAGCCCTACTACGTCTTATCACTTTCCATCATCATCCATTCATGACAATGACATGCTTTCCATGCTCTCCTTTTTTCTTCTTCTCCACTTTTAGACTTAAATTTTTTTGATCTAGTCAAGTGTCTTAACATCACTTTTGTATACAAATTTCTTAACAACAGACTTCCATCCCATCTTCTAAACTACTTGACTTGGAGACGATGACGATGGAAATCAGGGTACTAGGGATGCAATAATGAAATATTTAGTTTCAAAAACAGGTTGCAAAAGCCACCTACAACTGCACCAAAACCAAATAGAGAATAGAAACGCAGTGGGACATTCTAGTGCTTGGGCACTTTTTTCTGCACCAAAATTTCTGACTATTGGCCTGACAACAAAAATGGTATTTTTTTTAATTTTGATATATTTAAGAAGGGCTTCATTCTCTTATGTTAAAAAGTTATTGTAAATTTTACGTGTATTGATATCCCTGCATTTTTTTATTCAAAGTTATTTTGCTCATATCGGTCAGGGTTGGTTACGAAAATGAAGTCGCACTATATGGAAACTTTCCAGAATTGTTGACTTTGTGTACAGGCGTGTTTCGTTCTCGTTGTATAGTATGATATTGACATTATGCACTGCACTGCTTTCCAAAATAAATCCAAGTCAAACAAGTAAATAGAGGTGACGGAATTAGGGAGAGGGTGATATGGTATATTATTTAGCCTTCTTTTATACTCTCTGGTAGTCTGTGCATTCCACCCTAAAGACTAATTATCTCATTAATTACTATTTTGGGAAATTCAAAACCTACTTTAAAAAGTTGTTTACCTAATAAATTATCCAGCCATGTAGAAATAATTATCCCCAACCAAGAGTTTGGTGCTGTTGTGAAAATATTTTTTTTTTGATGAAATAGGTTCTCTGCGTGGAAATGGGGTCTTTTAGATAGAGGGAAAGGGAAGTGAACAATAGTTATACCAGGTGTTTTGATAAGTAAATACATATATTGTTAAAAAAGAGTACACTGGAATATCAGTTGAGTACACTGGAATATCAGTTGAGTCAACTAGATAAAAAACCTTTCATTTTAATAGCAAACATCAATGATTAAAAGATGCTCAAAACGTTACTCGATTATTAAAAAAATCACTAGAGCTCTCATCACACAGCTTTTGAACAATCAAACACAAAAGTGCAAAAAAGTTTAATTACAATTTATGATAAAACGAACTAGCTGTTTTGAATGATTCTTTTACTAACAATGTGAAGTATTTCAGAGAACATTTTAAGGCTAAAATGAAGATTTTTCATGTGGTGGTTCTTCAGGAATCACCAATAAGATGATAAAATACATTTTAAAATACATTAAACTAAGAGACCCTATTTCCACTTTCAGAGACTTCAGAAATCACCAATAAGATTCTTACTTTGTCACTCTGTCTGTAGAGTTTTTTTTTGGATCAATCTGAGAGACGAAACACTATTGAAATATTGTACAATACTTTTGTTTAAATCAACATAATGGCTGGATAATTACTAGGAAAATGTTTTTAATAAACAATAAAATAGCTATTTTTTACATGCAAACTATTTTAAGCCTTACCCCCTTAATATACTGGGACATTTGGAAATACATTCCATTGCATTACTCTTTGGTACCCTATTTCCACAGAAAAACCCTATACTCAAGAAACCCCATTTTAACAACAGCGCTCAAAGTTAGTACTGGTGCCCCAACGTGCCCCAACCGCAACCAGCCAAAAATATTCCGTCGGCCCTGCACTAATTTTGTAACTATCTGCATATAAATTAAAGTGTTTGTTGAGAACAAAATGTTATAAAGTAACCTTACCAAGAGATGACATAATGTTGAACAACTTGTTTTTTTAGAATTGAACATTTTGATTACAGGAAAATAAGGTAAAATAAGACGAAAGAGAAGATTTAAAAAATTGAAATTTTGCCGCCATATTTATTACTGATTACCTAAGAACAGACTATATTGTGAACGATTTGCTAAAGCGAAGCGTTTTTTAGAGTCATTTTGCAACAAAAAATACGCGCCGCATTGTGTATTTGAAGCTATCTTTTGTTTCCCGGGCCGCCCCCACCGTATCATGTCCGGCCTCCCTCCTCTGCCTCCACCACACACCCGGCTAGGATGAAGAACACTGACAGGACGTCCCACGGTCTCCATCCAGCCAGGCAGCAGGTCCCTATATCGCTCTGCTCCCACTAGGCTTTGTTTGTTTCTTTCCTGCCCGCCCCCCATGGGGGTGATGGATGGTAGAGGCGATTTTTAAGCAAGAAAGCCCGCTCCTTATTTTATACCTATTTCTTCACCCTCGACTCCAGGGCCCAAATGATTCGCGCCGTAGAGTGGGTCCGGTGACCGTGTCAATATAGGAAATCATTAGCGTGCATCAAAAGTGTCAATAGCGTTCGCTGGTCAGATAAGGCCTGGAGTCGAGGGTGCCTATTTCTTAATCAATATGGATAGGGAGTGCACCATATTTTTAATCCTATGGTGTTTTCTATCTAGCACAGTCTTTCTCTTCCCTTAATATTTAAAGCTTAATTATTGAGAGAAAAAAAATCTAATACACGGGTTTTGCATAAAGCCTCGTCATCATCCAGCAAAATCACGTTATTTTTACGCAAAAACTTTATGTGATTGTTACATGATGATTGGGTTCTTTCTTCTCCGTTAGTTAAACGACCAACAAAGTTGTAAAACATGGGAATAAAATCGCGCGAAAAATGTTTTAACTGTTGACGCATGCGCGTTGTCTTTTTATTTTGAAACCCTTAAATTGTCAGTAATTACGTTAATTCGTACGTAATTGCGTACCAAAGATATTCTATTCATATAGTTAATGAGAGTCTTAAAATTTTATTCTATTCTATCTAAATTTTCTTTACTTACACAAATACGATACAAAAATACGTGCTGAAAATTTACATAAAATTCCTAGATTGTATGACTCATTATAAAGACGATTTAATATTGCTTTTTGAATTTTGATTCTCGAAAAAATTCGACAGAATTTCGTCTTTCGCTTTTGACTGTACCACAGTTTCGCGTTTAGTTTTTTTGGCTGGTGTACTCGTTTCAACCTGTACCGGCTTTTGTCGTTGTTGGTAGCCTAGGTAACCGACTTGCTGTTGCTGGTAGAAGTAAGCATCCTGTCTAACTTGAACAGTTGGGTATTGTATATTGTTATTAGCTCCCCAATAATTATAAATTTGGTTCCGTTGATACCCTTGTTGTTGGTACGGTGTCTGGTAATAATAGTTCGTCATTGGATATTGTTGCCTAAAGCCAGTGTACGCAGTTTGTATGTTATTAAAGAGATAATTAGAGTTCGGTTGCTGATAGTTTTGAACTTTCTGTATCATTGATGTTGAAGTATTTGTATAAAGTTTATTATCAGAAGATTTATTTTTTGGTTGAACATTGGTGGTTGAATTAGTTGATACTTTTTGTGCAGCAGCAGCAGCAGCCGCAGCAGGCAAACGTTCAAGTATGAAATCTTTCAAATTATTCCCCGTTTTACCACTTAATGATTTTGTTTTTGTTATTGCTGATACATCTTGATGAGTTTCACTGTTTGATGATATCAAAGGTTGGAGGCTACTATAACTCGATAATGGAATATCACTTAAATTATCAATTGTTAGTTTATTGGTATCAATTAACTTCGTCGGTGGTGGTGTCGGCCTTTCCTCAGTTTTGTTGCCGACAAATTTGTCGTCTTTAGTTCTTTTAAAGTCGTCATGTGTCGTCTTCTCTTGACGGTTTGTTATTGATGTCAAACTGGTCGTCGTAGTTGCTGTCGTACCAAAATTTTGGTCCTTATTAAGATTCCCATTCGACCTTATTTTGTCATTCAATTTTACATTACTAGATGGGTTTATTTGGTCGTTTGTTTGTACATTATCTGAACCGCCCTTGGATTGTTCGTGACCTTGGTTTCCGCCATTATTAATCAACATGAAATTCAATTGGTCGTTATTATCCTCCGCATTCGATTGTTTTGATAAAGTCCTTGGATTAATGATGACGTCATATATGGAACCTAGGTCTCTTCCAGGTTCAACAGTAAATGTATGAAGTTTCATACTGTCTTTTGTAATGTGTATTAGATTGAAGCCACAATTGTCTGCGTATTCAAACCTAAAGGTGGGTATATCGATAAGGTATATATTAATGAAGTATCAATAAGGTTTATAACAGAAAAGACAAAACCTTGAATGCGATGATACACATTATCCAACTTCATGAGTGGGTTCTGTTTTGTTTTTAAGAAAAAACATCTGTTTAGAAGCAAACGAAATGGGCTATTCCAGAAAAGATTCAAACCCTCAGTTTTGAGGAAGTCATTTTTCAAAAATAACACCCTTGCATTTCGTAACAAAATTTAAGGACCCCCTGGACTTTCAACAACGTGGATTTCTGGATTCCTCACCAATTTACCCCCCTGGACGTGCCCGACTTCCTCAACAATGCCCAATGTGTGCGATATCAATAATTTCAAAGATGCGGGTGCGGGTATTTATGCATACTTTACAACTAAAAAGTTTTTTGAGAAACATGCAAACTTACTTCGAACTCCCTAAGGGAAGAATATGTCGATTGTTAAAACGTTGGTCAACAAAGTTTCCACTACCACTGATGAAATAATGAACATCTGAATCTGATTCGTGAATGTGCTATCAAACAAATACAAAAAACCTTTAGTACAAAAGTCTCTAAATATCGCTTGAATAAAAGAGACAATTCTTGTCTCGATGCTCGTTCTCCAAACTCGTTTAAGAGACTTTACTGTGGAAAACTTGAGTGGTCTCAAAATTCTTAGGAGCAAACAATTCCATTTTACTCATTGGTATCGTTGTATCGTTGAAAGATCTTTTTTCTCAGCTACAAAAGATAGCAGTCTTTTTTCCTTAACACTCTAATATGATAAAAAATGGCCTTTCCTTTTTGTCAGTGGGAATGAAAAATATGTAGTGGGGGATATCAAAATTGAATTGAATTATTTCCCCACTTGGGATACCAAATTCTTTTAGGAAAAATAAAGTTTTTAGTATCTTACTGATTTTTTAACGGTTAAAAAGTGTCACCATCAGTGATCTTTCGAACGTTCGAATTTGGGATCCCCAGTGGGGAAGAAATTCAGGGGTGTCTTCAGAGTTTAGTTATATTAGAGTTTGCGAGTGATCTTACCTGTAAATTATGATCATGCCCGCTGAAATATGCATTGACCGAATATTTTTCGAATAACGGTTTCAATCTTTGAACAAGACATTTAGTGTTACCATGGTTACTACCAGAATACATTGGATGGTGACCAGCAACTACCAAGTAATCAGCTCTGAAAATGAATACAAAAAAAACAGCTTCATTTTCTCAAGTAGAATTATAATCTCATACTTTCTTTCTATATCTTTTTATAAGAACAATTTCATAAGAACATCGAGCCTCAACTTTGATGGTAACTTTTACCAAAAACTATGACGAACTCACAATTTGAGCATATGGGAATTTTCCTAATGAAAGCTTAGACCAAGAGAGGTAGGCATCTCAAGCATATATTTAACGGTGGGATGGGGTGGGAAATTTGAGAAAATGTGTCAAAGCCCTTAAATATTAACTGTTGGGGTAGAAAGCTCTCTTTTCCGAATGTACTATCCAGGAATACTTAGGCTGCTTCTCATCCTCTAACAAAACGTGTTTCTCATAGTACGCCCAATGGTTTAATAATAAGGGTCTGCAAATGAGACTAGGAATACTGGGATAAATAAAACCATGTGAGATAGGGATGTTTGGAGAGGGTTAGTAAACACCTAGCATGGAGACCCTGCTACTTCTTTTTTTATGATTCTGATGAAAAAGTAGCATGGTTAGCAGCAGCCATTTTGAATTTCGGCAGTTGATAAAAAGAAGCAATCAAATTTCGCAAACTTCTTGTTTTTTTCGACATTTTTCGAGGCCGAGGAATATAGTAAAAAAGTCCAGCAACTAAGATCAATTTTAGCCGAGGATGCCATTTTGGCATCTTCGATGCAACTCAGCCACTATATCAAAATTAAAAAAAGTGGCTGATTTGTCTTAGCTAGCTATTAACACCATGATCTCGACCGCGGTCGAAATGTGATGATGATGAATTTCAAATTTATCTCAAATTTTGATCAGCATATTCTCTTTTTCTCTAACCAAAGGTTGTAGATTTTTCCAGAATTTTTTTAAAATTTGCAGAAAACATTCCCTTAACATCACTCAATATTTAAAAAGATTATTTTTTGGTATATCTTTACTTAAATTTTGAAGCAGGTCTGGGGACTGACAACAATGGAGTGTTTTACAAATTCATCACGCGTTTGAAAAATTGCTTTGTATATGAAATGTCAGTTTTTTGATTACATGTATTTTTATTAAATTTGAAAACGATTGTGCTAGGAGAATCAACTTTTGTATATGACGTGTCAGTAAAAAGTTTTGAAAACACTCTTGCACCATGAAATCTAGATAGAAAGATCTTTCTACGTAATAAACCATACTACCCCCGTACTATCGCCAGCTATATAAAAATAGGGTTTGGTACAGGCTAGTTCATCTTTTACAGCGAATGTCGAATACTCCTAACTGCTTTATGACATTTTTAAGACGTTTTTGTATACCTTAAGGGAACTAATTTTGACGGGAATTCAATTTGGCGGATGGCCGAAAAAGTTTTTTCAGAGGGAATTTAATTTGGCGGTTGGCGGTTGGCGGTTGCTGAAAACTTTAATATTAAAATGGCGTAAAAAGCAGCAAAAAATAGCAAAAACCATCTTTAAAGGGTTCATATTTTCAAAAAGCTTAATTTGGCGGATGGCGGAAAAAACTAAATTTGGCGAATCCGCCAAATTAAGTTCCCGCCAAAATTAGTTCCCTTAAGGTACTTTATACTCTCTCTCAAAATATGCAAAATCTTACTTCGATTCTTTGAGAGTATCTTCAATCCATTTCCATTGTACTTTTGGTGAAGGTGAATTTGATTTTCTGTAAAAAATAATTTTTTTCTATGTAAGAATAAACATAAAAATTGCCTTTTTCAGATTTTCACCGCTAGAATAATTTTATACGTACATTTTATCAAAACTTGTGAGAACCACCCCTCATTTTATTACTACGTTCAAATATTTTTCTAATGGGGTCTTAAAAATCTATTGTTCTTTCATCATCTTTTCACTGAGTGACCATTTTTCCACTGGAGTGGAAATGGAGCTTGAATGGAGCATTTTGTTTGAGAAATTTGTGGGCAAATCCCGCACTTGGGTCTCAGACACAGGGGTGTATAACAATTAAAGAATGGCCTACTTGTTATGCCAGCACAACATTGTTGTATCAATCATCAACAACTCCAATGTTTTCTTCGAATCAGGGATTGGAAAGACTGAAGTGAAGTAAAATTTGAACAGAGAAAATTTTAAAATGGCTAACTTAATGAAAGTAACTCAAAGTAAATTATTATATCCAGAATTTTCTCATATATAAGTACTGGCCTATTTCCTTTGCAAAAAAATGAGTTCTGGATCGGGGTACAGAGTTGTGGTCTGTATAAACATCTGCATGTAAAGTTTATTTATATGAATAATCCCAGCGGACACAAGGCGTTTGTTTCAACGTTCTTTCAACGTCTTTACAATGTTTTAATGTTGAAAAGACGTTGAAACAACGGTTAAAAAAATGTTTTGTGTCTGCTGGGATAGGCTTTCCCAGAAATTGTGCACTGGGAGAGGGTTTGAGAATAATTAATTTACCCCCAGACATTTTACAATTTCTACCCCCGAACAAGCGTTGCCGTACATCAAAAACATTTATCCCTGGACATGACCCTATTTTACGTCACCTTCAAACACATACCCTTCATCCCCTGTGCAATTATTAACGAGGTTACGTTAAGCGAGATAAACCGGGGGACGACGGCCGCAAAATTAAGGTTCGATTAGCTGTTTGAACTTTCTCGTTTGCATCACACCGTCGTCCGCCGATTTATCTCACTTAACCTTTCTGGAACAGCCCGCCACAATTTAAGAAAGAAAATTTCTTACTCTTGCGATAAAAGAAATCAGGAAAATTCCACCTTCTGGATATTTTAGTGTATGCTATTTGAGCAGACACGTTAGCATTATGGTCATGGTTGCCAGCGATCATATACCAAGGTACTTTCAATGCAGGTTGTGAGTATGTGCGTTCGTATGTCCAAAAGAATCGAGGATCCTCCACATTCTTGACACCATTGAAATAAAAATTGTCACCAACTCCGACAATGAATTGACAATTATTCTGCGCAACAAGCTATGAATGAAAGATTTACAGACTGTCACAAGAAGCCCAGTGTGTGGTAATCATAATATTCATTACGTCATCTTTTATAGAAAGCATCCTAAAAAGTGCCACTAGTTGTTTAGAACACTACAATTAAGTAAGGAATATCATGAATTTGATAACATGCTTGAAAGATTTTATCCCAATGATTCAGACATATCAGCGTGTATAAACAAAACCTCGATATCTTCTTTTCGTTCTGATGGCCTGGTATAACCTACAATATACTATTTTGTACTTCGATTGTAGGAAAGGGAAGGTAAAATTGCAATAATGGAAAAATTTCAACCTTTATAGCACTTTCGCATGACGCGGGACATCCCTCTAAAATTGCCAAAATATCTTCCTTTTCCTACCAGTTCAACTAAAAAAATCACGACCATTTCCTGCTTGATAAGAGGCGACCGACCGACATATTCAAGCATGCATCATTTGATCAATAAAAATTATATATACCCAGAGGCGGATACAGAAGGTACTCAAAATCTTTAATGGAGAATGTCGACTTCCAAATAAGGAATATGAACAAAAATCTCCGTAAAATTTTAGTAATACCTTGGCCAGTAGATTTGCAACTTTCTTTTGCGCTACAGTTTGGAAGGGTGGTTTTGGCATGCCACCTATATCTCCAACCACACCAAAACAAAGTTCTTTTGAACACAGTGCATACATCAAATGACCAAGGAAGAGAAGGAACGAAATGATAAAGTTGTTTATAGATGTATCCATGGTTGTAAAACAGTACAAATATCAGGTCCCCTACTACTGGTTCTTTGCATCGATAACCAGATACTTGTCTTCTTTCTTTGCTTCGCTTCGCTTTGAAGGTTTATAAGGTAAGCTATACTTTGTAGCTTTGTGTGTTATTCCGATCTTTTAATTTGTAATATTGTAGAAGAAACCATTCCAACATGAATTCACAACTTGCAAAATAGTGCATTCAAACTATGTAACAAAAAGCACTCATTATTTGCAATTTTTTGCTGAGAATTTGGACATCGAGTTTATTGGATCTGTGATGAGGTTTCTGCTACTACTGGTACCAGCCCAGTAGGTGTCAGTTTTTTCACCACAATATGTTATTGTATGTTACCGACCAAGTATTTCTTTGAAAATGCTTTTCTGCAAAATCACTTTTTGAATACGGCTAGTGCAGCTAAAACAAACATGATGTGCACATGCGCGAACAAAGTTGTGCCGAATGTTAACACAAACAAAAAATTGAACGTTTAAAAACGTTCGAAATCTCTCAACCATGAACTAAAAAATAAAAACAAATCAATCAAAGATAATTCGAAAACTAATTAAAAGTGTCTATGGTGGAATGTTTTTCACGTTTATATACTAATGGAATTAAATAGAAAAGAATTTTAAAACAAAACAAAAAGAAATAATATTTTTGTATTTTGCATGAAGCATAATTTTTTTCATTGGCTCCAGAGAATAAACAAAACATTACTTTACCAAAAAAATTATTTGAGACTCGAATTTGAAATACACTACAAATAAGACTTGTTTGCTATTATTTTTTTCTCGTTTTACCAAATCTTTTTCACTTTAAAACTATTTTGGATGTAACAGTATATCCATATATATACATTTAAATAATTTAAAATATATATTCTAAAATATTATACCAGGTCTGCTGGATCGAAACTGAAGCTATGGTATAAAAGTATATAAAACCATATACGAACAAAGACTTAAAAAAAAAGACTTAAGAACATGCTAAGAATATTTTCATGCCTTCTGAGGCCAAAATTTCTTTAAAGAAAATTGTTAAGAACTGAGATAAATCTTACTTTCAGTGGGGTTTTGAGAAAAGACTCACAAGTGTGTTGATAACCAAATGTGACCCCATAACTCTAAATCATTCGTTTTTAATCAACAGTTAAAATAGGGTTTTTTTCCGTCCGACATTTATTAATTTAAACAAGCCCTCTTTGAGTTCAAAGATTTCTGGCTAATTTTTTCTCTCGATTTCTCAATTTCCAACTATGTCTTGATCTAACTGAGAAGTCCCTGACAAATAAATTTCATATTTCGTCAAGGTACTAATAAAATAATATTAAAGCATAAATTAAATAGATGCTTAAATTAAAACCAGCAATCATAGAATAATGTCTCACTTTTTAAATAGATTAATTATTAATTACAAAATATAAAAGAATAAAATCTCAATCAACTAAAAAAGAAAAAGATTTAAAAAGAATCTACTGAAATAAAGTCAAACAGTGCAACAAAAAAATCTAAACAAAACTCATAAATACAGTAGCAAATAATATATAAACGATTTTTTAAATAAAACAAATTTAATCATTATGATAATAAATATTATAAAATCTTATGGTAAACTAAGATAATAAAACAAATGAAATTTTTGAATTCAGCATTCATTCTAAATTTTGTGAAACTTTGATAAAATCTATAGCCATTAAATCAGACCCTTCTTTTCCTAAAGTATCACACGTTTGACGATCAAGAAATTGACTCCACCACTTTTTCAGGTATCAACCATTCCAAATGGGATTTTCCAGAAAAAATTAGTCAAGCTGTTGAGGATATAGGATATCCAAGGGGTAAGATTTTGAAGACCATCAAGGGGGGTTCAAAAGTTTAAGCACGGATACCCAGGGGGCGACATCATCATCAGGGTCAAAAATGTCAAATGTAACACAAATGTTGTTTTTGTTGTGATTCGTGAAAAGTTTATGCAAATAACAACAAATTCTGACAAAGTCTATTTATTTTAACAAGTTAAACCTCGATTCTCAATTTCAGTTTCCAGTTTTTACTGGTCTATATTTTTTCGCTGAAGTTTAATGTTCAATGCTTTCAGATCCAGTATATAACAATATTAACAAAAAGAAGAAATCAAAGCAAAGAAAGAAACATATTCTTACAATCAAAACCGAACGCGTATAACACATGTTATACTTGGACGTCCGGCAAAAATTTAGTGTCCGCTTCGTTGATCGATGTCCGGCGTAGTTCCGGTCTTGAAAATGTCATTGAGGATGTATCTTCTTTCAAATGACGGAAATGAATGAAAAGCAAAGCGTACTCTGGTTTGTTCAAACAGAATGTACGGAAAGAATCTGGAAAGAAACGAAATTATTAATTGGTTTAAAATGGTTTTTTTCCGGAAATTGTCCGTATCCTCCTTTGATATAGAATATCCAGGGGGTTCGGAATTTTCCAATATCCTAGGATATCCAGGGGGTTGTGGATTTTCAGCACGGATATCCAAAGGGGGGGAGGGGTATTTTTACCACGAAAAACCGACATCCTGAACAGAGGAGCACGGATTTGTCTTGAAAAACCTAATAATTGGGTTTCAACAAAGTCTAAATACCCACGAGACCAGGGTCATTTTTGAATAAATTAGAAAATTAGAAAATCCAGGGAGATTTTGAAAAAATGCGGTTTGAACTACCGTATTTACATTTAAGACTGAAAAATATATCAGAGAATATAGTAAACTCTCAGAGACACCTTATCGGACAAAATTTCAGTCACTTCCAAAATATTTAGTCACTTTTGTCCGATAAGGTGTCTAAAAATTAAATGATTCGAACCTTTGGTGACCTTTCCAGTTTCTTCGTAATTCATTTCCTTAAAAATCAACTTCATGTGTTTTTCTTCGACAGGTAATACAGTTTGTATTGGTGTTGCAAAATTATCATATTCAATGTGGCCTTCATCATCTGGGTCAAACATCTGATTTATAATAAATATTAAAAAAAAAAAATTAAAGTCAGCAACATAACACTATAAATAGTTACCAGCAGTAGTTTTAGCATATCCTTTAGTTCTTTGTAAAATTCCTTTTGTTTTTGTTTTTTTTGTTTGTTTCTTTGTTTGTTTAATTGTTTGTTTGTTTGTTTGTTTGTTTGTTTGTTTGTTTGTTTGTTTGTTTGTTTGTTTGTTTGTTTGTTTGTTTGTT